>JAQQPU010002153.1:32398-51415 GCA_029168905.1 Artemia sp. Kazakhstan ARC1039 | reverse complement strand
GCAACTTTAAATAAATGAGGGAAAACACCAGAAGAAAGAGAGAGGTTAGTTATGTGTGAGATGGGGTTAGAAACAAACTGACCAGTTTTTTTAAGAATATTATTGCTCAAACCAAAACCATCAACTGAACGGCTACTTGGAAGCTGGGAAATAATACTATAAATCTCAATATCACTGCATGGGGAAAGGAAAAATGACTTTTCTGCTATGGGAAAACTACTTACTCTATTCTTGGGTTGAATGGGAACTGAAGGAAGAGTGGTGAAATACGAATTGAAGGCGTTTGCTGAAGAATTTTTATCCACAATAGATCCATCAGCATTCCTGTAATGACATGGGGTTTTTCCTGTTTAATTTCTTTCGAGAAATAGCTTCATTAACTACATTCCAAACCTTTCGCAAGTTCCCCTTACACTCATCAATTTGACGCAAAAATAGAGCTTTTTGGCTGCACGTGCTGAAGTCGTAAGTACATTTTTATAATGTTTATACTTCAAAAGATCATCCTGTGTTTTACTTTTACATGCAACCTTGAACAGAGACGCCTTCATATATGTAGCATTAATCAGACCTATGGATATCCATGGGCATTTGGGTGTAGAATTCCTTGGTCTCTTCCTAAGAGGAAAATGCTTATCCAACAGAGCTCCCATACGACACACAAATAAACTTTTTACACATTCAACATCATTAGCTTCAAGAACACTAGACCAATCATTACTCTGAAGACTAAGAATTAAATTAGAAATTTCTTTATCTGTAAAAGTTCTAAAAGAAGATTCACCTTGCTTATTCACAGAAATCTCAGTATTAGGTACAAAAAGTGATAGATAAATAGGGAAGTGATCAGACAGATCAGTGAAAACAAGACCAGAAGTAAACTTCAATTTTGGAGAATGAGAAATGAAAATATTATCTATCAAAGTGGCAGAATTTCTTGTAGGATCAACACGAGAAGGAAAAAAAATTGAAGGAAGTAGCCCAGAAGAAGAAAGCACATCAAAGAGATGGTCACATTCATCACTTGATCCAACATTTAACATATTACAATTAAAATCTCCCAAAACACAAATACGTTTTTTAGAGAAAGTCCCTGCACCAGAAAGCTGATCAAGCAAATCACAGAACAGATGTGTTGGAAAAGGAGGGGGCTTATAAAACAAACAAACAGTGTCACATGCAAACTGGCTTTTCAGATCAATGACAAGAGAATAAACAGTCCTACTATTGGACACTACTGAAGTAAACAAGGATTCAAGGTCATACCGAATTTACTACTGAATTTAATATCAGTCTACTGAATTTAATATCAGATTTTATAAATAAAGAAATGCCCCTTGAGCACTTTGTTACCATTCTAGGGACATGAATAGCAATATAACCATGCATATCATTAGCTGTTAAATTTTTACTATCAGATAACCATGTTTCAGTTAAACCAATTACATCAAAAGGGCAAGAATTATCAGACCACAAATATGATTTCAGACTATCCCACTTATCTCGTATCCAACGTACATTCAAACAAAATACATTAAAGCAACTATTTGAAGAGAGAGAAGGCATGAGTTTATCACAAAAATCAATAGTAGTGTGATAATTCCAACTAGAATCAACCATAGATCCAAGAAGAGGGTCAAGTGTGTGGGCCTCTTGTTTGCCAGCACTACTTGGTTGCTCAAAGTTAACTGATTTAAGAATAGAAGAATTCAAAAGAAAAGAAAAATCAGCCAGATTTACCACACATAACAAATGTACACAATATCTTCACAAATGAACAAAATATCAAACAAACAGGCTGAAATAGCAGAGGGTAAATTGAAACTAAAAAGGTGAAACTTGTAGGCAACAAAGAAAAGAAAGAGAAGAAAAAAAGGCCTGCAAGACAAAGAACAATAACAAGCTACTAAGCTCAAAAAAATTTAAAAATAACAAACAATTACAAGGACAAAGGCAAAAACAAAATAAAGAAAAAGGCAAAACAATAAAGAAGCAACCAGAGGAAAGAGTTATCAATGGTTTATGGAAATCATTTAAAAAAATAATGTAAAACAACATAAATGCAAGCATAAATAAAACAATTAGATCATAAAGGGTTAAAAAAAAACAACAACAAAACAACAGAGCTAAAACGGGAAAAATGGTTTATTTCAGTCCTGGGAGGGGCTTGGATGGGCTGTAGTTGACTGATGGAGAATATCAACTTGAGATGCCTCTTTAACAGTGATCACTTTACCATCAGAAAGCTTGGTAAGTATTTCTCCTCCACTGGACCATGTAGACCTCTTCCCAAGCTTTGATTTACCATAGTTAAGTAGCTGAAGCCTAGGCTTTGTCAGTGACTCAGAAATAAAGACACCACTACCTTGCAAACTTTTCTTTTCTCTAAGAATAAACTGCTGCATTCTTGGACTACAAAATTCCACAACAAGTGGGCGAGATTTCAAACCTGAGCCTTGTTTTCCAATCCTTCTAACAGAAACTATGTCATTCTTAGTCAAAGGAATACCAGGAAACCTAGTACTGCAAAATCCAAGAAATTTGTTTTCAGAAGCTTCTGGATAAGGGTGTTCTTTGAAACCAAATAGGATCAGCTGATTTGAAATTTTCATTTGGTCAAACTGATCGCTCAGACGATCCACATTGAGTTGAATTGGCTTCAGAGATTTTTGCAGCTCTGACAAACCTGAGTCAAGCAAATGAAGAGATGATTCAAGCTTTGACATCCTCAAATCATATTGTTTTAGCGATTTTTCCACAAGCACATCAAAATCCATTTTGACTATTATATACCTCTTGTTTAATAATTTCCATGTTGTTAGCATCAAAAGCAGCAGGTAGATGACTAGTGGCAAGTTTTTTAACAGAGGCATCAACCAAAGAACCAACCTCATTAGACAGTGCCTCACTGACAACTTCTGCCATAGTAGATTTAAGGTTTTGGTCATTAATTGAATCTGCAATTAGCTTCTGCTTGTTCTTAAGGGTGTTAATGTGTGAGGTGAGCATAGTAATCTGCTCATTAATAGATTCAGCTCCACTGTATTGGATGGAGCAGTCTGATCTCATCTCTCTGTGACTAGGAGGTCTATAGCTCTTTTTAGAGTTGTCACCCATGATGTAGGCTAAAGTGAACTCCAAACTAGGCTAATCAAGCTACAAGCCAACAGCAAAAGGCAAGGGATCTTCCGGCTGGCACAAGCAATTATAAATTATAAAAGGTTCTAATAACAGCGAAGCAGAGGTGTAGGAACCAGGCAGAAAAATAAAAAGACTGTACCTGGGGGGTCCCCAATTGCATCCCTGAGTGCAATTGGGGACCACAACTTTACTATACTGCTTTTTTGAATGCTCCAACACCAAGCAATACTTTTCGAATGCATTTCAGAACCAGTTCCTTTCTTAATGTCCCTCCTAAAACCATTTTTTATATGTTGAAGTACCTATCCTTTTCACCACAACTTTACTTTACAACTTTTTTTCTTAATGTCCCTCCTAAACCCATTTTACAAGTTGAAGTACCCATCTTTTTCACCCAAAACTATACTTCACAGCTTTTTGAATGCCCCAACACCAAGCAATACTTTTCAAAAGGCATTTCAGAACAAGTTCTTTTCTTAATGTCCTTCCTAAACACATCTTACAAGTTGAGGTACCCATCCTTTTCACCAGAACTTTACTATAAGACTTTTCGAATACCCCAATATCAAGCAATACTTTTCAAAAGTCTTTATTATATCTTTTAAGAACAAGTTCTTTACGTAATTTTATTCCTAAACCCATTTTACAAGTTGAAGTAGTTATCTTTTTCCCCCACAACTTTACTATACAACCTTTTTGAATGCCCTAACACCAAGCAATACTTTTCAAAGGGCATTTCACAACAATTTCTTTTCTTAATGTCCTTCCTAAACCCATTTTACAAATTGAAGTACCCATCCTTCTCACCCCCAACTTTACTTTACAGCTTTTTTGAATGCTCCAACACCAAGCAATACTTTTCAAATGGCATTTCAGAACAAGTTCTTTTCTTAATGTCCCTCCTAAACCTATTTTACAAGTTGAAGAACCCATCCTTTTCACCCACAACTTTACTATACTGCCTTTTTGAATGCTCCAACACCAAGCAATACTTCTCAAAGGGCATTTCAGAACCAGTTCTTTTCATAATGTCCTTCCTAAACCCATTTTACAAGTTGAAGTTCCCATCCTTTTCACCCACAACTTTACTTTACTGCTTCTTGAATGCCCCAACACCAAGCAATACTTTTCAAAAGGCATTTCAGAACAATTTCTTTTCTTAATGTCCTTCCTAAACCCATTTTACAAGTTGAAGTACCCATCCTTTTCACCCACAACTTTACTTTGTAGCTTTTTGAATGCCCCAACACCAAGCAATACTTTTCAATGCATTTAACAACAAGTTCTTTTCTTAATGTCCCTCCTAAACCCATTTTACAAATTGAAGTACCCATCCTTTTTACACACAACTTTACTTTACAGCTTTTTGAATGCTCCAACACCAAGCAATACTTTTCAAAAGGCATTTCAGAACAAGTTATTTTCTTAATGTCCTTCCTAAACCCATTTTACAAGTTGAAGTACCCATCCTTTTCACCCACAACTTTACTATACTGCCTTTTTGAATGCTCCAACACCAAGCAATACTTTTCAAATGTCATTTCAGAACAAGTTATTTTCTTAATGTCCTTCCTAAACCCATTTTACAAGTTGAAGTTCCCATTCTTTTCACCCACAACTTTACTTTACAGCTTTTTGAATGCCCCAACACCAAGCAATACTTTTCAAATGCATTTCAGAACCAGTTCCTTTCTTAATGTCCCTCATAAAACCTTTTTACAAGTTGAAGTACCCATCCTTTTCACCCACAACTTTACTTTAAAGCTTTTTGAATGCTCCAACACCAAGCAATACTTTTCAAAAGGCATTTCAGAACAAGTTCTTTTCTTAATGTCCCTCCTAAACCCATTTTACAAGTTGAAGTACCCATCCTTTTCACCCACAACTTTACTATACTGCCTTTTTGAATGCTCCAACACTAAGCAATACTTTTCAAAAGGGCATTTCCGAACAAGTTATTTTCTTAATGTCCTTTCTAAACCCATTTTGCAAGTTGAAGTTTCCATCCTTTTCACCCCCAACTTTACTTTACAGCTTTTTGAATGCCCCAACATCAGGCAATACTTTTCAAAAGGCATTTCAGAACAAGTTCTTTTCATAATATCCCTCCTAAACCCATTTTAAAAATTGAAGTACCCATCCTTTTCACACACAACTTTACTTTACAGCCTTTTGATTGCGCCAACACCAAGTAATACTTTTCAAAGACATTTCAGAACAAGTTCTTTTCTTAGTGACCGTCCTAAACCCATTTTACAAATTGAAGTACCCATCCTTTTCACCCAAAACTTTACTTTACAGCTTTTTGAATGCTCCAACACCAAGCAATACTTTTCAAAGGGCATTTCAGAACAATTTCTTTTCTTAATGTCCTTCCTAAACCCATTTTACAAGTTGAAGTACCCATCCTTTACACCCACAACTTTACTTTACAGCTGTTTGAATGCCCCAACACCAAGCAATACTTTTCAAAAGGCATTTCACAACAAGTTCCTTTCTTAATGTCCCTCCTAAACCCATTTTACAAGTTGAAGTACTCATCCTTTTCACCATAACTTTTCTATACTGCTTTTTTGAATGCTCCAACACCAAGCAATACTTCTCAAATGGCATTTCAGAACAAGTTATTTTCTTAATGTCCTTCCTAAACCCATTTTACAAGTTGAAGTTCCCAGCCTTTTCACCCGCAATTATACTTTACAGCTTTTGAATGCCACAACACCAAGCAATACTTTTCAAAAGAAATTTCAGAACAAGGTCTTTTCTTAATGTCCCTCCTAAACCCATTTTACAAGTTGAAGTACCCATCCTTTTCACCCACAACTTTACTTTACAGCTTTTGAATGCCCCAACACCTAGCAATACTTTTCAAAAGGCATTTCATAACCAGTTCCTTTCTTAATGTCCCTCCTAAACCCATTTTACAAGTTGAAGTACCCATCCTTTTCACCCACAACTTTATTTTACAGCTTTTGAATGCCACAACACCAAGCAATACTTTTCAAAAGACATTTCAGAACAAGGTCTTTTCTTAATGTCCCTCCTAAACCCATTTTACAAGTTGAAATACCCATCCTTTTCACCACAACTTTAATTTACAACTTTTTTTCTTAATGTCCCTCCTAAACCCATTTTACAAGGTAAAGTACCCAACTTTTTCACCAAGAACCATACTTCACAGCTTTTTGAATGCCCACAACACCAAGCAATACTTTTCAAAAGGCATTTCAGAACAAGTTCTTTTCTTAATGTTCCTCCTAAACCCATTCCACAAGTTGAGGTACCCATCCTTTTCACCACAACTTTACTTACAACTTTTGTGCACGCCACAATATCATGCAAGTTTCCACTTCAGTTCAGATTTTTTTGTGCACGCCAAAATATCATGCAAGTTTCCACTTCAGTTCAGATTTTTCTCAAAGAGATGAAAAAATTTAAAATACTGTTCCAAATTTTTCATAGAAGATAGAAAGTTCAAGTTATCTTCTGAATTTTATTAAAGAACTTACAGTTCAATTCTAATTTCTCCAAAGAAAATAAAAATCTTCCACTTCAGTTCTTAATTTCACAAAGACACAAGGAAATTTAAAGTTCTATTTGAAATTTTTCCGTAGAATATAGAAAAAGCTATACCAAAGTTGTGAATATTTTCCCGGAAGATAAAAATTTCTACTTCAATTTTAAAATTTCTCAACGAAGTGAAGAAAAGTTCAAGTTCTAGTCATCATGCGAGATTCCACTTCAGTTCAGATTTTTCTCAAAGAGAGGAAAAAATTTAAAATACTGTTCCAAATTTTTCATAGAAGATAGAAAGTTCAAGTTATCTTCTGAATTTTATTAAAGAACTTACAGTTCAATTCTAATTTCTCCAAAGAAAATAAAAATCTTCCACTTCAGTTCTTAATTTCACAAATACACAAGGAAATTTAAAATTCTATTTGAAATTTCTCAATGAAGTGAAGAAAAGTTCAAGCTCTCTTCTGAATTTTCTCAATGAAAAAGAAATTAGTTATTGATCAATTCTATTTTTCCTAATAATATAAAAAGGTTCCACTTCAGTTCAGATGTTTCCCCAAAGACATAAATTTAAAATTCTCCTCCAAATTTTTTATAGAAGATAGAAAAAGTTACACATTGATCGTGAATATTTCACTATGAAGATAAGGAGCTAATTTTCTCATTGATGTGAAGAAAAGTTCAAGTTCTTTTCCTAACTATCCATATGAAAAGAAATAAGTTACAGATCAATTCTATTTTTAAAGAAAAAATAAAAATTTTCCACTTCAGTTCAGATTTTTCTCAAATAGATGGAAAAATTTAAAATTACTGTTCTAAATTTTTCATAGAAGATAGAAAAAATTATACGTTGATCATGAAAAGTTAACTCAAGTCTGAATTTTATTAAAGAACTTACAGTTCAATTCTAATTTCTCCAGAGAAAAATAAAAATCTTCCACTTCAGTTCTTAATTTCACAAAGACACAAAGAAATTTAAAGTTCTCTTCTGAATTTTCTTAGAGAAAAGAAAAAGTTATAGTTCAATTCTAATTTTTTTTCAAAGAAAATAAAAAATCTCCAACTTTTTAATAAACATTCTAAGGGCTTAACATGCTAACGTTTCCTAAGAGGAGAAATATAACAAAGTAATGCATAAAATATTTTTATTGAAGTAACAACATGTAGTAACAACATAAAAATATGTTATAGACATTATTTTACATTATTAACATAATTGAACAACATTGAACATTCTGAATCTGTTCCATAAAATAATTTATCGAGTTCTCTCTCTCTTGATACTAGAGTTACTCGCTTCTCTTAGTTCATAGCCAGAAGAATAATCATTCATCCATTTTGAATCATATACAATTTCCACTGGGAATGTTACCTACTGATTCAATACACGTTTCATCCTAGGTATTATTTGATTCATTGACTATATGATCAATAGTAGTAATAATGCTCACTTGTGCTTCATTTTCCAATCAATTTGTCATTATATTCATTAGTAATATTGTCTGCCAATGTTCTTTTTTATTTTACCAGTAATTTCATTGTCTATTATCACATTATTTTTACAGAGGCAACAGTTGTGGTACGTTGACAAGATATGATTTATAATGTTGGTGCAGCAGTAGGCCCTTCTTTTCCTTACTGATTTCATTCGAATACTAACACCGGAAAGATGACAATAAGATCTATCAACGGATAACATGTTACCAGAACCATTAGCTAGAAGTTGCCCATCTTCATCAACTATTATTTTTAAGTTGGTATTCTCTTTGAGCACTAGCTTCTCTGGAAATGATACTTTCACATATCCACCTTTTGAATGATGAAAATTCTTGACTACTCCAAAGGAATTTAACTCCTCACTGTCATTACAACGTAGGCACACATTCCCAATAAGATCTCCACTACTACTTGTCCCATAGTTCAAATATATCTCTGTCAGCATTCAAGGCAACAATGACTTTATCATGTGCACATACTTTCTTCGAATAATTCATCTTCACTTTTTTACAGATATGAATTGTGTGTTTATCCTTCCACTGCGTAAAAAATACTGATTTAATGCATGCAATAGACTAGATATTGTCGATAACCTACCAAGGAGTACCACTGGGAAAGCCGCTTCCAATGTAAGAGCAACCATAGAGTACGTTTGCTACACCCGCAAGCATGCATAGTGAGAGAGAAATACAAAGTCGACCCGGGGGGATTTTCCGGCAAGTATGGTTAGGTTAGGTTAGACTAGATTAAGTTAGGTTAGATTAGGTTAAGTCAGGTTAGGTAAGTTAGGTTAGGTTAGCTAAGTTAGGTTAGCTAGTAAACATCTCTCCATGTTTAAGTTAGGTTAGGTTAGGCTAAATTAAGTTATATTAGGTTAGGTTAAGTTAGGTTAGGTTAGGCTAGATTAAGTTATGTTAGGTTAGGTTAAGTTAGGTTGGGTTAGCGGTTAGGTTAGGTTAGCCTACGTACGCGCGCGTACGTAGGCTAACCTAACCTAACCTAACATAACTTAATCTAGCCTAACCTAACCTAACTTAAACAAGGAGAGATGTTTACTACCTAACCTAACCTAACTTAGTTAACCTAACTTACCTAACCTGACTTAACCTAACCTAATCTAACCTAACTTAATCTAGTCTTACCTAACCTAACCATACTCGCCAAAAAATCCCCCTAGGTCGACTTTGTATTTCTCTCTCACCATAAAATAATTTATCGAGTTTTTTCTCTCTTGATACTAGAGTTACTCGCTTCTCTTAGTTCATAGCCACAAGAATAATCATTCATCCATTTTGAATCATATACAATTTGCACTGGGAATGTTACCTACTGATTCAATGCACGTTTCATCCTAGGTATTATTTGATTCATTGACTATATGATCAATAGTAGTAATAATGCTCACTTGTGCTTCATTTTCCAATCAATTTGTCATTATATTCATTAGTAATATTGTCTGCCAATGCTCTTTTTTATTTTACCAGTAATTTCATTGTCTATTATCACATTATTTTTACAGAGGCAACAGTTTTGGTACGTTGACAAGATATGATTTATAATGTTTGTGCAGCAGTAGGCCCTTCTTTTCCTTACTGATTTCATTCGAATTCTAACACCGGAAAGATGACAATAAGATCTATAAACGGATAACATGTTACCAGAACCATTAGCTAGAAGTTGCCTATCTTCATCAACTATTATTTTTAAGTTGGTATTCTCTTTGAGCACTAACTTCTCTGGAAATGATACTTTCACATATCCACCTTTTGAATGATGAAAATTCTTGACTACTCCAAAGGAATTTAACTCCTCACTGTCATTACAACGTAGGCACACATTCCCAATTAGATCTCCACTACTACTTGTCCCATAGTTCAAATATATCTCTTTGTCAGCATTCAAGGCAACAATGACTTTATCATGTGCACATACTTTCTTCGAATAATTCATCTTCACTTTTTTACAGATATGAATTGTGTGTTTATCCTTCCACTGCGTAAAAAATACTGATTTAATGCATGCAATAGACTAGATAGCGTCGATAACCTACCAAGGAGTACCACTGGGAAAGCCGTTCTACACAATCTGTTTCATCAGAGAAAGTGTATGAGAACCCTTGCTTTGAAGTGCACCATCTATATTATCTACCGAGTTGTTCGTGAAGCTAGCTCGCTAATAACTCTCAATAAGCAAATATATCCAGGCGCCCCTAAATTTCTGCTGTCAGCGTACTCAGGCGACAAATAAGCCCTACGGCTACATTTTGCTAGATCTTAATCAGAGCACACTCGAGGATCTACGTTTAGTCACCGATATTTTCGACAATGAATTTACAGTATATCTTCCAGTGAACAGTAGAAAAAGCTATTAGTTGCCATTATGACACTGAAGAAACTACACGAACAACGGAATTTATTTACCGTTTTAGGCACTTCAAAACCTCCACTCAGGAGGGCTATACTCAAACATGGTGTTGACAATGATTTCATTAATCTAATATCTGAACTTTGTTTAAATTTAACTGAGGGCAATGTACACTTGCCAGAAGGCGTTAGACAACAGACAAAGCAACATCGTTCCACTCTACGCGTCTTGTCTTGCAAAAACAAGGGAAACATTTTTAAAAGAAAACTTCTCCTTCAAGCGGGCGGTAGCTTTTTTACACTTTTACTGCCAATAATTGCAGGACCTGTAAACAGTTTTCTCTAGAGAATGGCTAAACCCTATAAATTAACGCCATTTGAACTTATCCTCTCGCCCGTCGAACATTTTGAAGACAATCTAAGCAAATTCATTAATGATGAGAATTTTGCTGATGACAAAAAACTGCTTTTACTTCAAGATGCATTGCGACGTGTGAACAAACATAGACCTTATCGTGAGAGACCCACCACTGTCACTGTCACAGAGCCCTCCAAACAGGAAACATCTCCTCAAGATTCTGCAGCAGCAGTAGCAGTACAATCAAAGGAGAAGGAATTTAATTCTATAGTGACAACAATTGGAAACCTATTGCCAGTGACATATCGAGAACAGAGTAAAAGAGTATTATCATATCTCGTGTTGGAAACTGGTGATGAACATCAAGTTCAAGTCGACAGCACAGGGAAACGAATTATAATTCAGGGAAAAAGTTATAATCTAGTTAATTTAATTTGTGATATGGTGACGAATCGTAAAGGACTTTTATCATTTGACAATAATCTATACACCTTTCTAAGTGTATCAAACTTTCCCGAAAGTCTTATTGGCAATAAGCAAATTCTAGAGAAACTAAGAGAATATAGTCCTCTAACAACGCCAACACCACCATTTAAAAAAGAAGAAGATTCAATATTTGAAAATATTAGCAGCAGCAGCAATGATTTTATAACACCTGTGGCTGCTAGTCAAAAGCGAAGACGGATTGATTAACCCTCCAGTGCGCAAAAGGGGAGTGGACATTACACTACGTGTTCACCTTCAAAATGGTTGAAGTTCTGAAACATGTCTATGAAAATATTGGTGAAGCGGGAAGTTTAAGTTACCCCAAAACGCTTTCTAAAGTTGTCTCTGACAGCACATTAAAAAAAGCAAAGGATTATCTAAAGAATAAACCGAGTTAAACACTGCATCGGAATCGCAGGCTTCGTGGCAAACAATATCGACAAACTAAAGCCTTTTTCCCTCTGCATATAATGCAAACGTATCTTTTAACTTTAGACGCATTTCAACGACGTCACAATGCACCCTACAAATATATGCTAGTGGTAATCAGTGTCTTTTGTCGCTATGCCTATGCCATTCTATTACGATCAAAGAGAGGTGTTGAAGTTGCTCAGGCCATTGAAAGTATTCTTGAACAGGATTGCTATGGAAAAACTTAATCGGATCGTGGTAGCGAATTTGTTAATCCCCATGTGCAAAAAGTTCTATTGAAATATAATACAACACTTTATCATAGTCACAGCCCAATAAAGGCTGCATTGGCTGAACGATTGATAAGAACGATTCGTCTATTAATTTCAAGATATTGTACACTGAAAAATACATCTGCTTTTATTCAGGATTTAGATAAAATCAACCGGATATACAACCATCGACCCCATCGATCTCTGTCCAACTCAAGCCCTTGGGAAGTTCATTGCAGTGAAAATACATTTGATGCTTTTCTAAAGCAATATTCCAATGGTGAAAAAGAAACAAAAATGTGAAGAAGAAATTCAATGTTGGTGATACTGTTCGAATTAATAGAACCACCAATATTTTTGAAAAGGGGAATTATTTATAGTGCACTGAACTTTTTAAAGTGTCCAAAATCCTGGACACCGAACCCACAACATATCCACTGCGAGACACCAAAGATAATGGGAGTCTCGGCGGTTTTTATGAATATGAATTGCAAAAAGTTAGAAACACTAGTGAAGTTTATCAAATTGAAAAGATATTAAAAAGTCGTACTCATAGGGGCCAGAGACATTTGCTTGTTCGCTGGCTAGGATACAAATCTGATTTTGATTCTTGGGTCAGTGCTGAAGATATTAACAATGCCCAAAGATTTCTATGTGACTTTCAAGTCCAATGTTTCTGATCCTCTCTACAATGACCTGGATAGAACAAGTGATTTTTGGACGAAACTCTCCCCCACCATCAAATTCGACGACAATGGAAAGTATGAAGTGGCTCTTGTCGACTGTATTCTGAAAAATACCTACGACATCCTGAGAAAAGATCGTAAATATGAAATAAAAATTAGACCCTATTATTGGCCGCCACCAACCTCAGGTGATCGAGAACAAATTCAAAAGAGCAATTGGATGGATTATCCATATATTGAATTACCCTATGAGGAACTCACCTGTATGAATGATTTATGTCGTTATATTAATAAAAGAATTTTCGCTCGTAAAAAAGGAGCTTTTCATTTCAACTATTCAAAGGAGGAGGGCAAGATCTACATTAGTTCACCTATTGCCAATGAAAAGGTTATTCTCAAAGATAATCTAAAGGACGTTCTTGGCTTTAAGCTCAATATAATCAACGGTAAAAGTGCCGGAAACACTAATTTAATTTTTGCTGACTACCCACCTGCCTTCTCCACGGATATTTGTATATTTCTCTACGGCTCATTTGTGGAAACATCTCAGGTTGGTAATTCAAATGTTCCCCTCCTACAAGTTCTTGAACGAAAAACCAATCAAGAACATATTCACCACTACAATATAAAGCATCTTCAGTATATTCCTGTAAACATTTCCCATTTGGAACTGTGTCAGTTAACACTAAGAAGTGAATTAGGTGATCCCATAGAAATATCAAAAGGTTTGGCTGTGATTACATGCCATTTTCGACCCATCGTTCAACAACAAGATGTCTAATAGAAGAGTGGTATTCATTTGTCCTGATATTGACTGCTATGTTAATACTCTTAGCCCAAGACAACAGGGCAATGGAATGGATTATTACAAAGGTCGCTCGTCAATGTCTGGCTATGGTCTTGGCAGTTGGTTTGCTAAGCTGTTTCGCTCTTCACTACCACTGGCTAGAAAGTATCTTGTACCGGCTGCAACTGATTTTACATCCTCTACGCTATACGATTGGGGCTCTGGCAAGAGTTTTAAAAAAAAGTTCTACGGAAAATCTTAGGTCCAGTGCGCGAACCCTTGGCGAGAGATTAAAAAAATGGAAAAGGTTTAAAAAGGTCGAGAAACAATGCATCACCCATCAGTTTCTACTCAGGTTGGAAACGAAAGACATAACTCCTGTGAAAGAAAAGAAGGAAAAAGCCGACACGGACTGTAAACAGTAGAAGAAGAAGAAGCCCCAGGAAGAGAATTGTTAGATCAAAACTAGATTTCTTTTCCTAAGATGTCCTACCTACCTCATAAGGATTCTCAACCTTCAATCACCACCTCATTGAATCTATTCAATGCTGAAAATGTTTATGTGAGTGTCAAGCATGGATGCTTTGAACACTTGGATACTTGGATATAAACGCATGGATACTTTTTACCTTACAGCCTGCCACGACTCTACCGCCTGGCCGACAACAGAAGTACCTACAGGAGGCACATCAATGAACTGGTTAAAGAAGAGGCCCCAAAAACGACCTTCAAGGACGGATGGGACATAAGTCAGTCAGTCATCCCTCTCCGATAACATCCACTTTCAAATTTATTCCAATGAAGACTACTTTATGGACATGTCTTCGACATTGATAGATTTACAAATGAAAGTCCGGAAATCCGATAATACATTGCCAATTCGGGCCGATGGAACATCCTATGAAAATTGTATATTACATAATTTATTTTGTCAAATCAGTGTCTACATCAATGGCACGCTGGTGAGCACAAGCAACAATCTCTCAAATTATACAAGCTATATGCAATTCATGCTGATGACACCCAAGTCATACAAGGAATTGAGAGGCACCTCCAATGGATATGAATATATTACTAATACTTATAGTACAGATAAACTTAAAAATGCTACAACTAGTGAATTACATATAGTTGGAAAAATATATCATGAAATATTTAATATACCCCAATGGCTACCACCCAATGTTAAAGTGGATATAAAATTAACGCTTGCACCATCCAATTTCATATAGAGAAAAGAACTTGCTGCCAATCCTGATGTGACTCTCTCCCTCACCTCGGCAATACTTCATGAACGCAAACAACAAGTCATGAGTTCTGTTGCTTTGGCAGTGGAAAAACTGAGAGTCAGTGGAAATAATATTAAACTACTTGTTCGTCATACAATAACCAATCAACGTCATATTGCCATGGGGTAACGCACCTTCACCGACTTATCCTTTATCAATGGCGAAATTCCGTCAAAGCTCGCTTTGGCATTCTTAAAAAGCTCTAGTGCAATAGGTTCGTGGACTGGATGTCCACATAAATTTGAAATGTTTGGAATTTCATCTCTTGTCTGCAAAGTAAACGGTATCCCACTCTACAATCTATCTTTTGATAAATCCTATAGAACATTGTATGAGTTGACCATGCAAACCCTAGACCATGATTCGAAACTATTTGAAAATGGTATAACCGAAGAAATGTTTGCTAAAACACATGGTATCATTGTACTAGATTTGTCTGGCACGCAGGAAATGAGTACAGTACGTATGGGGAGCGTGCGTGTAGAGTGTACATTTGCTGACCCATTGGCTGAGAGTATTACACTAATCTCACTAAATCAATATGAAACCTATTGGGAAATCACTCCCGAAGGCAGTGTTCTACTAGACTTGGCACCATGAACACCAGTCAAATAATCAATGTATTTAATATGGATCCCTACATGTCCCAGTACAAATCCTATTGTCTGCCCTCGGACTTTCTTGGAAAAAATCAAAGTGGAAACAATACCTTGATTATTCTTAATAGTAGTCCGTCGACTGTGCTGACGGGTCATTGGCTGTGTATCTTTCAAACAATGAAGACGATTGAATTTTTTGATCCTCTCGGTGTACCCTATACATTCTACACACCCTACATCAGCAACTATATTGAGAGCAGTGGCAAAACTATTATTCAAAATCGGAGGAGAGTGCAGGATCTGACGACTAAAAGCTGTGGCTTCCGTGCACTACTATATTTTGTGTTCCACTGTCGCGGCTATACTTACAAGCAGTTTCTCAACATTTAGGTTGACAATCCACGTCTGAACGACTTTCTAGTGGAAAATATCCTCTCAGACCTGTATAGTATAAATTTCAATGCCCTAAGAGTAAAGTGCTTAAAAAATGTTTGTGAATTTGTTTATTAATAAAAAGCATATATATATTATATATATATACAACAATGTCTTTAAATCTTCACTTTAGATTTCTTCTTCTTCGTCGATGTATAGACAACTGTCGTGCACCACTAATGCCAGTAAATCATTTGGATTCACTGTATATTGATCTTGATTGACTGCAAAGTCAGGGTCACATTTTCTACAGTATAATGTAACTTCACTCTTGTCATATCTCCTTGTATAGTCAATGATACTATTTGCATTCATATTATGAAATTCACGAGTTTCAATCTGTCTATTTGAAGCAATTTCACATACAGTGTTTTCAAATGGTGAATCACATTCGGTAACTACCAAATAAAAATCACTTGGTGTATAGTCATAATAGGCAGTGTCGTCACAACGATGACGTAGAAACCAAATTGTCTTGTTACCCCAACAGTTGAATCGTAGACCAGATTCTTCCTCCCAGAATAATCTAAATCCACGACGATACCAATCTCGTAGAAATAAATCAAAATCACGTTTGAGATTCTTTTGAATCATAGCGGGGTAAGTATTCTCCCACTGATCATATTTGTCATGGTGAAAATTGGAGCACAGATGTCCTCTAGGGTGAGAGTCACAAATCTCTTCAAGACATGAATTACATCCTTTAATTTGTACTGCATAGCCTCTATGTAATTTACAAGGATTACATAATTTGCACTTTTCACTATAGCCATCAATAATTGTACAATTCTCACATTGAGTCCAACTGCCAAGAATGTACATGCATAGTGGACATGTATAGAACATTTTTTGGTTTCCGATGTCAACTCTCTCTCACAGCTAAAACGAAACTGATGGTCCCTGCTGACGGATAAATTCAGCGTGGAGGAATGGGAGAGGAGTAACTCTGTGACGTCACCTCTTTCGAATGGTGGGGGAAGCCATCTACATAGAATCTATTGGCAATGTTTTCAAAAGTGTATCCACGATATTATTCTGCCTTGTTCCAATTAATATATCAATAAATTGAGTATAAGCATTTGAGTCACATCGACAAAGCTTCATACAATAGTCCAATGGGGGAGAATCAGTTTTCATTATAATGTCAAGTGTTCCCCGAGAGAATATCCTGCGTTGAAGAGATAACTCGAGAAAATCGTCATCCAAAATCAAATGTTTTTCCATAACCACAAGATTCGATCTAATTCTCTCTTTCTCAAATTGATTCATTTTTCAATCCTTTCACTCTGACTGCTGACTCTAGACTGACCATGACTCGTTAGCATAATATTCTAACAACAAAAAGAAAGGGGACATTTTCAATTTCGAAACAATTTTATTGGATAATTACAACAATAATACTAAGCATATACAATTAGTGATACAGTTTATTCTCTTCGATATGTTTCACTAATGCACTTAAAGCACATTGAAGTCTATTCACATGTGCTATATCAACTTTTGCAGCGAAACATAATTGATCCTTCATTTTAAATCTGCTCAAGGATATCACATATCTTGCACATACTTCATCCCATTCCAGACAAAGCCGTGATCCTCTCGTGATTTCCACCACAATGTTTGGTGCTCTTGTATTATTGCTACCAACTCCACTATCAACTTCTAATAGGGTAAACAATCCACTCATCATCAGCACAAATATATCCAAACGAGTAAAGTCAAACTGTTCTCACTCCTTTGAATTCAATTCACAGACTAATAAAAACTATAGCAAAAATCCTTTCCTTATATTCTCTGCAATCCTCTCCCGCTAATATGTAACCATCCCTCTGATTGGTTTAGAAGGAGACACGTGATCATGTTTCCCGTTCCTGGATCAAAACATTCTCCCCACCGATTACGCAATCAATTTATTGGAAATTTAGTTCCCCTTCGATTACGCAATCATTTTCTCGGAAATCCATTTCCCCTAGGTATTCTATCCCTATATATGGTGTTCTTTCCGGAACTCATGAGGTTAGGTTAGGTTACGCAATCAATTTCTCGGAAATTTAGTTCCCCTAGGGAGTCTATGCCCATATATGGAGTCCCGTTCGGAGATATTAGGTTAGGTTAGGTTACGCAATCAATTTCTCGGAAATCCATTTCCCCTAGGGAGTCTATGCCCATACATGGTGTGGGGTCCAGAACTCATGATAGGTCCCTACTCCCATGCTAAGAAATACAATAGCCCATATCTCCTACAAATAATTTCGGATAGATGCAAAGTACACTATTAGAACTGCCTTATTTTAAACTTTTACATAGGAAACTTACAGTCTCTTGGCTTGAACAACAAAGAAAATATGCTTGCTTGAAAAACAAGAAATGTGGCTTGACCTACGATATTCGACATCGACGGCATCTTTTTTCCCTTTTTTTCCTCTTGGCTATCTGGGCACTGTCAAAATCACAGAGAGCTGTTTAATAGCTCATTTTAAAGGGAATTGCTATTTCAGTTTCTTTTGAAATTTAGAAAAATTGCTTTTAAAATAGTATTATTTGAAAAAAAACTACGTTTTCTAAAGAGTTAAAGAGGCTGAGTCACAAGTTCGAAACTTATTACGTACAGGGATTAGAAGGTACCTTTGGGGGATGCCGCCCCCCAAACCCCCCACTTTTGCAGCCTCTTTTGTTAACATTTTTTAAGTCCTGTAGCCTGCAATCAGTTGGTCGTACCAACACGAATGAAACTGTTTCAATGGCATTTTTTTTAAATCTTCAGAGAATTTTGGAATGACAACTCAGTCTGTTGCAGTTATAACTACAAACTTGTCTCTGTGCCAGGTATAGTTATGTAATCAGTGTGATTATGTATGATGGAAAAATAGATGAACCTGAACCTACCTGAACCTAAACTGCTTGTTTATGCTGTACCCTTCTTCTGTTCCCTGTTTTTTTTTTGTTCAAAATTGTTAAGTTCACCAAATTATAGCTTGTTATCGTTCAGGGAAAAATATCCTGTAAAAAATCCAGCAAACAGGCTCAGTACTGTTTCTAATCAAAGAGATGCAATAGGATAATCTTACGGTAAAAAATTCAAGCAGACTTTGTTCGTGTTGCAAAGCATTTCTTTGCAAGGGAAAAACCGGGGGTTGAGGGGGTGGTAGACCCCCAAAATAAAAATCTTAACAAAAG
>JAQQPU010002153.1:15206-31998 GCA_029168905.1 Artemia sp. Kazakhstan ARC1039 | reverse complement strand
TCAAGAAGAGTTAGTGAACTTTCTAAGTCAATGGACCGGTAACCTACTTTAACCTGCAATTTCGAAGAAACTTGTACCATCTTTTCTCAACGCAGTATTAAAAAATTCAAGAAGAAGTTAGTGAACTTTTTAAGTCAATGGACCGGTACCTTGCTTTGACCCGGAAATGATTATTTTGTTTAGTATAAAAGCAGTTTGTTTTAATTTTGATTTGTTAGTAACTCTACTGATGATGATGACCGACTGTGTTATCGAAATATTTAGAGTCTTTGTTTTATATTTTCGTTTCACTGTCTCATAAAAGGACCTATCCCTATTTGGTATTCTTATTGATTTCGTCATAGAAAAGGCAGTGTGGTCATGGAGAATAATAGTAACGTCGTATGTATGGGGATGACACCAACTTGAGAATCGGCAACATTTCATTTGCTATTAGAAAAATAAAATGATAAATTTAGCACCTTTAAATTCAGCATTATTTCGTTTTTATAGTATTCAACGCAATATTACAAGATTCAAGAAGAGTTAGTGAACTTTCTAAGTCAATGGACCGGTATCCTACTTTGACCTGCAATTTCGATGAAACTTGTACCATCTTTACTCAACGCAGTGTTAAAAAATTCAAGAACAAGCTAGTGAACTTTTTAAGTCAATGGACCGGTACCTTTCTTTGACCCAGAAATGATTATTTTGTTTAGTATAAAAGCAGTTTGTTTTAATTTTGATTTGTTAGTAACTCTACTGATGATGATGACCGACTGTGTCATCGAGATATTTAGAGTCTTTGTTTTATATTTTCGTTTCACTGTCTAATAAAAGGACCTATCCCTATTTGGAATTCTTATTGATTTCGTCATAGAAAAGGCAGTGTGGTCATGAGTAGAATGAATATATTGAATTCTAGGAGTTTATGTTCCTTCCTATGCTATTCTAGGAGTTTATATTCCTTCCTGTGCTATTTGCTTACTTTACGTTCCTTGGCACCTTTCCAGAGCATGTACTTATGGATTTGCTTGCCTTATGTTCCTTGGCACCTTTCCAGAGCATGTACTTATGGATTTGGGTGGATTATGTTCCCTCCTATGCTATTCTAAGGGTTTATGTTCCCTCCCATGCTATTCTATAGCACTATGTTCCTTCCTATGCTATTCTAAGGGCTTATGTTCCCTCCCATGCTATTCTATAGCGCTATGTTCCTTCCTATGTTATTCTATGGGACCTCTACACTTGATTAAACACGTTTTGCTTGCCTTTCCTTGGTACCTTTCCAGACGAGCGGGGATTCCCCACCGGTTCCTAAACATTGCAAAAAAGTGAGCAGTATGAGCGGGGATTCCCCACACAAGTGTGTTTCAACTCCACGTTTTTCAACCAGACTTTTGAGCCAACATCTGTTTTTTAGGGGGCCAATCAGAGACAACGGAGGTATTTACTCCTCTCTCTCTCTCAATTTGTTGTTATTGGTAGCTCAGTTTCATTGTGGCAGTGATAGTGTCAACACATGAAAAAATGTCCCATACATGCCCACTATGTATGTACACAATGGGCAACTGGTCATCATGTGAGAATTGCACAATGATTGATGAGTATGATGAAAAGTTTAGATTATGCAACCCGTGTAAATTGCATAAAGGATATGCTGTACAAATTAAAGGTTGTAATTCCTGTCATGAAGAGGTGTGTCACTCTCATCCTAGAGGGCACCTATGCTCCAATTCCCACTATGATAAATGTAATCAATGGGAGAATACATATCGCGGTATAATTGGAAAGAATCCTAAGCGTGATTTTAGCTTATTGCTAAGAGATTGGTATCGTCGTGGTTTTAGATTGTTCTGGGAGGAGGAACCGGGTCAGCGATTCAACTGTTGGAACAACAAAAGAATTTTGTTTCTACGTCATCGTTGTGAAGACAATGACTACTACGATTATAAGCCCACAGATTTTTATTTGGCTGTGACAAAATGTGATTCGCCACTTGTGGACACTGTTTGTGACATTACTTCAAATAAGCAAATTGAAACTTGTGAATTCTATAGAATGAATGACAATAGTATCATTGACTATACAAAGAGATATGACAAGAGTGAAGTTACACTCTACTGTAGAAAATGTGACCCTGAAATTGCAGTACATCAGGATCAGTATACTGTGAATTCGGATAATCTACCTGCATTAGTTGTTGTCGACAAATACCTAGTAGAAGATGAAATCTAAAGAGTAGAAATGCCGTTTTTATCATGTAAATACATTTTTTATTTATTAATAAACAATCTCACATACATTTCTAGAACATTTTATTCGTAGGGCACTAAAATCGTTAAATCCTGTACTCTTCGTTGATTTTGAATAATAGTTTTCCCACTGCTTTCAATAAAGTTGCTGATGTATGGAGTGTAGAATTTATACGATAAGCCAAGAGGATCAAAAATTCAATATTCTTCGCTGTTTGAAAGATGCATAGCCAATGGCCTGTCTTCAAAGTCGATGGACTGCTATTAACAATGATTAGGGTATTGTTAACACTTGGAATTTTTTCAATTAAGTCCGATGGTATGCAATAGGACTTGTACTGGGACATGTATGGATCCATACTAAATACATTGATTATTTGGTTTGTATTCATAGTGCTAGATCTAGTAGAACACTGCCGTCGGGTGTGATTTCCCAATAGGTTTCAAATTGACTCAATGATATTAGCGTGATACTCTCAGTCAAAGCATCGGCAAATGTACACTCTAAACGTACATTCTCTGTTCGTACTATGCTCATATCCTGAGTCCCCGACAAGTCCAAAACAATTACCCCATGATTTTTTGAAAACATTGAATCGGTTATTCCATTTTCAAATAGTTGAGTGTCATGATCTAGGGATTGCATGGTCAACTCGTATAGAGTTCTATAGGATTTTTTGTCAAATGATAGAGTGTACATTGGAATACCATTCACTTTGCACACAAGGCTAGAAAGACCGAAAAAATTAAAATCATGGGGCGATTCAGTCCAGGATCCAACGGCACTGCCACTCTTCACAAAGGCCAAAGCCAATTTTGATGGGATTTCTCCATTGATAAATGATGAATTGCTATAGCTACGAGAGCCGGTGGCAAGGTGACGTTGATCGTATGGGGGACAAGAAGTTTAATGTTGTTGCCATTGGCTCTTAGCTTTTCCACTGCCAATGCAACAGAGCTCATAACTTGTTGTTTTCGGACGTGGAGAATTGCCGATGTGATAATGACATTTGCATCGGGTGCTGCAGGAAGTGTTTTTCTCAAGATGAAATTCGATGGAGCCAGTTGCAATTTTATGTCAATCTTGACATTGGGGGGTAACCATTGAGATATATTGAATATCTTATGATTTAATTTTCCAACCAGATGATACTCCTGGCTCACTGCAGTAGTCAACTCACCATCAGTATCAACACCTGATCGATATTCATAGCCCAATGATTGTCCTCTCAACTCCTTGTATGCCTATGGTGTCATCATCATAAATTGTATGTAGATTGCATAGTTTGATAAATTATTGCTAGTGCTCACAAATGTTCCATTAATAAATGGCTGTGGAAATAACCGGAGGCTGTAGACTATGCCTTGAATGGGACGATATTTATGCTAGATATGTGATACCATTAAGCAAATTTAAGCAGGAGGAACAATTATATTTCGCTTGAAAAGTGAATATTGTCCATATAAATAAACTTCGGTCAGCATTAGATGTCCTATCGAAATATATTGATGAGAACAAAATGCATCAGTGAATATTATTATTGTAATTATGCTCAATAAAATTGTTTCTAAATCAATGGTATTTTTCTTTCTATAGTAGACTAGCGTATATTTTTTAGAGTACAAAAAAAAAATTCTGGTTAGTCTGAAGTTGGTTGTGAGAGCGTTAGCACTCTAAAAAATGGATAGATTTGAGAAAGAGCGAATCATGAGGAATCTAGTGCTTATGGAAAAACGTTTGATTCTAGATGACGATTTTCTAGAGCTGTTTATTCAAAGGAAGATATTTTCTCGGGGAATGCTTGTCGATATAATGAAAGCTAATTCTCCATCATTAGACTATTGTATGAAGCTTCTACATCGTGGTCCAAATGCATTTACACAATTTATTGATATATTGATCACGACACGGCAAAATGATATTGTGGATATGCTTTTAAACATTAGTTTAGAAATTTAGGACTTTTTTCTCATGAGAGAGATGGTGTTCAAGGATGATTTACTCCACTCTCTATATCCCAGACAATTTTTGTTGTTGCTAGCTCAGTTTCATTGTGGCAGTGAGAGTGTCAACACATGAAAAAAATGTTCCATATGTGTCCGCTATGTATGTACACACTGGGCAGCTGGTCATCATGTGAGAATTGCACAATGATTGATGAGTATGATGAAAAGTGTAGATTATGCAACCCGTGTAAATTGCATAGAGGATATGCTGTACAAATTAAAGATTGTAATTCCTGTCTTGAAGAGGTGTGTGACTCTCATCCTAGAGGGCACCTATGCTCCAATTGTCACTATGATAAATGTAATCAGTGGGAGAATACATATCCCGGTATGATTAGAAAGAATCCTAAGCGTAATTTTAGTTTATTGCTACGAGATTGGTATCGTCGTGGTATTAGATTGTTCTGGGAGGAGGAGCCGGGTCAGCGATTCAACTGTTGGAACAACAAAAGAATAGGGTTTTTACGTCATCGTTGTGAAGACAATGGGTGTTATGATTACAAGCCCACTGATTTTTATTTGGCTGTGACGGAATGTAATTCGACACTTGAAAACACTGTTTGTGAAATTGCTTCAAATTAAGCAAATTGAAACATGTGAATTCTATGGAATGAATGATAATAATATCATTGACTATACAACGAGATATGACAAGAGTGAAGTCACACTCTACTGTAGAAAATGTGACCCTGACATTGCACTACATCAGGATCAGTATAGTGTGAATTCAGATAATCTACCTGCACTAGTTGTTGTCGACAAATACCTATACCTAGTAGAAGATGAAATCTAAAGAGTAGAAAAGTCGTCTTATCATGTATATAAATTTTTATCATTTATTAATAAACAATTTCACATACATTTTTAGAACATTTTATTCGTAGGGCACTAAAATCAATATTAAATACGCTTGTAAGTATATTTTCCATTAGAAAGTCGTTCAATCGAGGTAAGTCAACGTAGATGTCGAGAAACTGCTTGTAGGTATAGCAACGACATCTGAACATGAAAAAGAGTAGTGCATGAAAGCCACATGTCTTAGTCGTTAAATCCTGTACTCTTCGTTGATTTTGAATAATGGTTTTCCCACTCAATAAAGTTGCTGATTCATGGAATGTAGAATTTATACGATTGGCTAAGAGGATCAAAAAATTCAATATTATTCGCTGTTTGAAAGATGCATAGCCAATTACCGGTCTTCAAAGTCAATGGACTGCTATTAACAATGATTAGGGTATTGTTAACACTTGGAATTTTTTCAATGAAGTCCGAAGGTATGCAATAGGACTTGTACTGGGACATGTATTGATCCATACTAAATACGTTGATTATTTGGTTTGTTTTCATGGTGCTAGGTCTAGTAGAACGCTGCCGTCGGGTGTGATTTCCCAATAGGTTTCAAATTGACTCAGTGATATTAGCGTGATACTCTCAGTCAAAGCATCGGCAAATGTACACTCTAAACGTACATTCCCTGTTCGTACTATGCTCATATCCTGAGTCCCTGACAAGTCCAAAACAATTACTTCATGATTTTTTGAAAACATTGAATCGGTTATTTCATTTTCAAATAGTTGAGAGTCATGATCTAGGGATTGCATGGTCAACTCGTACAGAGTTCTATAGGATTTTTTGTCAAATGATAGGGTGTACAGTGGAATACCATTCACTTTGCACACAAGGCTAGACAGACCCAAAAAATTAAAATCATGGGGGGATTCAGTCCAGGATCCAACGGCACTGCCACTCTTCACAAAGGCCAAAGCCAATTTTGATGGGGTTTCTCCATTGATAAATGATGAATCAATACAGCCAAGAGAGCCGGTGGCAGTGTGACGTTGATTGGTGATCGTATGGGGGACAAGAAGTTTAATGTTGTTACCATTGGCTCTTAGCTTTTCCACTGCCAATGCAACAGAGCTCATAACCTGTTGTTTTCGGACGTGGAGAATTGCCGATGTGATAATGACATTTGCATCGGGTGCTGCAGGAAGTGTTTTTCTCAAAATTAAATTTGATGGGGCCAGCTGTAACTTTATGTCAATCTTGACATTGGTGGGTAGCCATTGGGATATATTGAATATCTCATGATTTAATTTTCCAAGCAGATGATACTCCTGGGTCACTGCAGTAGTCAACTCGCCGTCAGTATCAACACCTGATCGATATTCATAGCCCAATGATTGTCCCCTAAACTCCTTGTATGCCTTTGGGGTCATCATCATAAATTGTATGTAGCTTGCATAGTTGGATAAATTATTGCTAGTGCTCACCAATGTACCATTAATAAATACATTAATTTGTTTGAACAGATTGTGTAGAATACAGTTCTCGTAGGAGAGACCATCGCCAGCATTTGGAGTTGTATTATCTGATTTTTTCTTCACCGCAACATTTAAATCAATAAATGTTGATGACAAATCAATGAAATAGTCTTCATTGGAAAATATTTGAAAGTGTATATTTTCCGAGAGGGGTTGTTGGGGATTAAATTGTTCATAATAACCATACTTGACACTGACATCAACATTTTCAGCATTGAATAGATTCAATAAGGAACTGATTGATGGATATGATTCCTTGTGGGGGGAATAAGTCATCTTAAGAGAAGAAATCCTTCTTTGCTCGGCGAAGTCCATCTTGAAGCAAAAGCAGTTTCTTATCATCCTCAATATTCTCATTGTCAATGAATTTACTCAGATTGTCCTCAAATTGTTCCACGGGTGAGAGAGCGAGTTCTATTGGAGTCAATTTATAGGGTTTTGCATTCTCTGGAGAAAACTGTTTACAAGTCCTGCAATTATTGGCAGTAAAAGTGTGAAAAAAATACCGCCTGCCTGAAGAAGTCGTTTCCTTTTAAAATTCGTTCCTTTGTTTTTAGAGGCCAATGTGCATACAATGGAACGATGTTGCTTTGACTGTTGCTTAACTACTTCTGGCAGTTGAACATTGTCCTCGGTCAAATTTAAACAATGTTCAGATATTAGATTAATGAAATCATTGTCAATACCATGTATGAGTATGGCTTTCCTAAGTGGGGGTTTTGAAGTGCTTGGAACTGAAAATAAATGTCTATTTTCATGTAGTTTCTTCAGTGTCATGATAGCGACTTATCTGTCTTTTACTGTTCACGAGGAGATATACTGTAATTTCATTGTCAAAAATATCTGTGACTACACGCAAATCCTCGGGTGTATTTTGATTAAGATATAATAGGATGTAGCCGTAGGGTTTATTAGTTGCCTGATTGTACGCTGAGAGCAGAAATTTGGGGGCACCTGGATAGATTTGTTTATTGAGAGTTATTAGCGAGCTAGAATCACGAACAACTCTGTAGATGATATAGTAGGTGCAGTTCAATGCAAGTGTTCGCATACATTTGCTCTGATGAAAGAGATTGTTTAGCACCAGAGTAATTGAAATCTGTTCATGATGAGAGCAAACGGTGAACAATTGCAGCATTTCCTGGGACCATTGTTCAATAGATTCAGCCAGATCCTCAATAATCAGCCAAGAGTTTGGTTCAATAATGTTGAAAACATCAAGTCCCTGTATGAATTG
Source organism: Artemia sp. Kazakhstan ARC1039 (assembly GCA_029168905.1). Taxonomy (NCBI): domain Eukaryota; kingdom Metazoa; phylum Arthropoda; class Branchiopoda; order Anostraca; family Artemiidae; genus Artemia; species Artemia sp. Kazakhstan ARC1039. The sequence continues at coordinate 24,196 of JAQQPU010002153.1, read as the reverse complement.
TATCTGCACCAATCCCGTCGTGGCAATCGCTTTTATTTTATCGTATGACTCCTGCCAAATACTGTAACAATAGTAGATTTTTTTCGGCTTTTCCACAAACATTTTATCACAATTTTTAATTATTTTAGTTAAGAGTGTTGTTTTGCCCGACATTGACGGCCCACACAGAAACGATCTGAATGGTGTTTTAAATTGATACATGTTCCCTTCAACAGTTCACCTGGACAACTAACTGTAGACTATAGTTGTCTAATGACTAAATAATTTCCCTACTAGTCCGTTCAAGAATAATAATGAGAAGAACAAAATCAATAAAGAATCATATTTCTTGTATTATAAAAAACAACACTTTACAGAAAACAAAGAAAAATACACTTTTTTAATTTATAATAAAAAAATGCACTAGAAAAAGTACTTTAATAAATATACTTTATTTACAAAAAATACAACATTTAATGAAAAAATACACTGAATAATATCACTTTTTTTCAATGCAACATGTATATTTACAAAAAAAATCTGCTCTAAGTAAAAAAAAAGATAACTTTGGTAGTGGCGGTGCCCCCCCCCCCCACTGACGGCTGCCCCCCCTGGGCCGCGAGGCCCCCCCTAAGGTTTTGGGAAAAAATTATTGGACTTTATTCAAACCGAGACTTTCCCTATGGCTAACACATTCGGCTCGGTCTGAAGTTAAATAGTGCCCCAGGGGGAGGGTAGTTACACCGTCTTGACAAACATAGACCTTGTTGGAAATGGTACTCATGGCAAATTTTTCTCTATTTACAGTAAAGTTCCTGTAGTTGAGTGAACGAATTGCCAGCAATTTGGCTCCTGGAATTGTATTTTGATCAATACAATTCCTATAGATGTCCATGTCGAAATACTTATCCACTTAGCGCGTGGGTACTCCTTTGCAACGTTTCTTGATTTCCTCGTCGTGTGTCTGTATAAACTACACCTTCGGACTTACAGACATACCACGAGAAATAATGTCGCTTCCCGTTTCTGATTTAAAAAATAAAAGCTGATTTGGCGCCAGACGTTTCACTAGCTCTGGGTAAAGCCCACTCCAATTGGTGTAGTCCATCCGTGAGCTGATGATTTCACCGTGCGCCAAATCATCAACTAGGTTTGGGGTTTTTACTTTTAGAAGTAGAGAATCTGTGTCCCCGTAGCAGACCTCTACTTGCCCCTTTTCCCGCCACTGTACCCTAGCCACATTGTAGTAGAATTCCAACATGAGCTTTTTAGAGATCTCCAAGATCGAACTGCCTGCAGCAATGTTTTTATTCAGGACAATGCTTCTTTTTTTCCTGTTCAATAGTACCATGTCCGGGCCAATGATTGTGAAGGAAGTGTAATTTGGATCGGCAATAATTCAAACACATTGTTTGGGATCGGTCACGACGTCACAACTAATCCTATTGAGAACACTCTCGCACATTTTACCAAAAGCCGAATTCAAAATGAGCTTATAAATTTCTTTTTCGGCTTTCGTTTGCGCTTCAGAACGTTTCTTGACAAAGGTGTCAACTAACGTTTTCAGATAGGGTTTTTGACTAAACTGGAGGGCTCTATGAACCTTTGTGACGTTGAAACCGATGTTGCATATCCATTTTAAAGCCACATGATGTACAACAATATTTTTTTTCGGCAGAAGGTAAGCAATAAGTTTTTGTTTTGAAGGTGACCAATGCAATCCGTCCACCTCGACTAAACGCCTATTGCGGGGGCTCAAAGAGTCCCTAGTCAAAGGTCTATTGATGCAAGGAAAAAAAATCCTTTACTGAATCATGAAGCTCAACTGGTATCTCCCCATCAATTTCAAAAAACCATCCAACCAGCCCATTCTCCTCAACACTGTCAATGTTGGGGAAATGGGGAGCTTGAGGGTCATTGAGCCATTTATAGTCATCGCAAGGTAGTGCATAATGGGACATGGCCGAGGGGTAGAGAGAATTCATATCAAGGAAAACTGCATCCGATTTTGTCCCCGTCTTCTCTCCAGTTGCATCAGTTTCCAAGATACGATCCCCGTGAAAAACATATCCACCCCTCATTGACCTCTCGATGAACAGGTGCTGGTCGATGTCAGTGATTAGCCCAATTTTTTCCCCGCTAATTTTTAGGATGAGGTCTATTACCAGATGAGGAGATGAAAAATAATATCCTAAATCAAGATTAAATTCCCATAGATTTTGTCCGTATTTTTACACATAATGTCTAACAAAGATAACACATCACTCGACAAATACAGCTTGCAGTAGTCAAACCCATTTTTACACCATCCCTGTACCCACACTTTTTTAGCAAAACTGTATTCATCGGGGGTGCACCTACGATCGTGTAGACTGTCGTAAAACGATTCGATCGAGGGAATAATTTCCTCGGCGAATCTTGACATGGAACAATAATAATCATAAGGATAGATTCCCTTGACCGTCAACAATTCGTATAAATCATTTGGAAATTGTTGTTTGAGAAGGGGGAAAGCGTTGCAGCCGTCATCGTTTTTCTGCACTTGCATTAATTCGCTCAATGATTTGGGGAAAAAACTGTAGGAATCTAAAAAGCGAATTTTATTCGTGTACTCAACGTCGTCTTCAACAAATCCACATAAATTCCAAAACAAGCAACTTTTCCGATGATTTAGAAATGATTTTGTAGGAAAAGCTGTCTATCACCCATGCATCATCCACTGTTCAATTTCTTTGAAGATGTGCAATTGCTGGTAGCACATATTTCAGATCGTAGTTAGAATTATGTGTAAAAACCGGAAGAAAGAGTTGCTGTTTAATTTTTAAATTGCATGAATTGTGAGCCCACCCACGAAAGTTAATTTTCCCCGTTTAATTGGGGTCAATAAGATGATTGTGGTCCTGGACAGCGTCTTTTGGGGAAAGAACACCCCTACAAACACAACAAATTGTCCCCTTTTCTAGTGCCAGTTGCTCCTTATCTGATAATGACATTGGGTAGTTGGTGTGACGCAATCGTGAAATTGCGACGTTCACTGTTTTTATTAAAGACACCAATAACTTCTCCATGCTACCCTCCTCATCCATAGTAAAAAAAACTCTTCCAGCTGCATTTTATGATTAGAATCGCGACGGGCATGGGCATAGGAACACGCAACTAGTTTGTGTTCCTTGACTATATTTGGCCTTGATGGGTCCGATACCTCCATTAGTCTTGATTCACAATCCAAACATACTTTATCAACTTGTAGCAGGGAATTTTGGAAGTTTTTAAATTGTAAAGTATCTTTGCCTTCTGCCGGCATTTCTATTCTTTGATTGCCATGAAGTTTGCAATATCTGATGTGGTCCTAGAATGTTCGCTCGGATCTAAATGAGGAAAGGCACATGGGGCAATAGTGACATTATCCTTTGTTCTTGCCTTGGGATAAGAGTCGACTTATTGCCGTAACGTGGAAAAAATGACCATAGGAATTTACATCTTTGGGAGGCTCATAAATAACCCAAACCCAATTTTTAACATTATCTACCAACGGTGTCCTAACTGAATATAAAATCCCTTTTTTATTTGGTTTCTTTCCCCCATTTACAAATTCCGTGTCTTACTGGAGAACAACCACCCCCAACCCAAGATTTTCATTTGCTTTTTCAAATATGGTTATTTATTTTAAAGACACCGGATACTTCCCCTCTAAACAATCAAAATTTACTTTAGGGAAATTGTCTCCGCCGTTACGTGCAAGTCTGTCGAGATTTTTCATTCTTGAATCATGTTTTAATGTTTTATGGGCTGCTGCTAAAAATGCATATTTAAAGCATTGCAGCCCCTTGTCAAAATAGAAACTCTGAACCCCTTTGGTAGCCGACAAATCTGGGTGGCATTTTATTTTGTTACTCCCCGCCCCTCTTAAAATAAATTTTTTTTTAAATCTACTGAGATTCAGATCCATGTGTTCAATGTATAAAATTGTGGACCCACTTCCCCTTTCATTAAACTCTGAAACTCTGAACCCCTTTGGTAGCCGACAAATCTGGGTGGCATTTTATTTTGTTACTCGCCGCCCCTCTTAAAATAAAGTTTTTTTTTAATCTACTGAGATTCAGATCCATGTGTTCAATGTGTAAAATTATGGACCCACTTCCCCTCTCATTAGACGTGTCCAAAGTTGATATTAATTTATTAACCCAATTGCAAAAGTTACCGTCAAATTCATTTGGACCTGGGTAAAAAGTTTGATTGCCAGTTGAAAATGTCCCCAGATGTCCCCTTTTGTAAATAAACTTTTTGGTTTACCGATGCCTTAACCCCCCCCCCCCCCCATGACCCCCCCCCCGTTTCTGAATCTGAATCTCAATAAGTGCTCGAATTCGGTCGATATAGGTATGAAGAACATTTACAGGGTCTGTTAAAATGACGCTCCCGTCAACCACGTTTTCCTCGGGGGGATTAAAATCTACCCTATGTGTTTGCAAGTGACCTAGAGCAGACTCTAACAAATAAAATTCACGTAGTTCCTGGGACGTGACGCTATTTTCATGTCCTACACCTATTTGCACAGGATCCAATTCACTAATTATAAAGTTATCGTCAAAAATATCCCCGGTAACATTAGGTCCAACAATTTGCATAAGGCTATCCATTTCCATGATATATTGGAATATTGTGGAATATTGCCCATGATATTTTGTCCTGGGCCAGGGAAGGCAGTTGTTTTCGTAGCTTCTCCCTGAAACTAGAAAATGAATGGATTGAGTTTTTTTCTTTGACAAAAGTTTTATCACAATTATAGCACACTATTTATTTTTTTTTCTTAGTCGGATTTATCAAACATATTTTTTTTTCTTTGAGGAAAGTTTGTCACAAATATAGCACACTATTTATTTATTTTTTCTTAGTTGGATTTGTATTTATCAAACAATTGTTTTTCTTCTTTGAGGAAAGTCTTATGACAATTATAGCACACTATTTTTTTCCTAGTCGGATTTATCAAACAATTTATTTTTTTTGCTTATAGCTATATTTACAAAACTAAGAAACTTTTTCTTAGTTGGATTTGTATTTATCAAACAATTGTTTTTTTTTCTGTGAGGAAAGTTCTATGACAATTATAGCACACTATTTTTTTCCTAGTCGGATTTATCAAACAATTTATTGTTTTTGCTTATAGCATTGTTTATCAAACAAATGCATAATAAATTACGTATTTTTCGCTTATAGCATTTTACAAAACAAATGCATAATAAATTACAAATTTTGTTAATAACACACACGCACACACACACACACACACGTACACGCTCACACACACATGCGCACACACGTGCACACGCACACACACACACAGACACACACATGCGCACACACACATGCGCACACACACACACGCACACACACACATGCGCACGCACGCGCACACACATCAAAACGTTTGACTAATAGCAATAAAATATGGTAAAAAAAAGAATCAACTCGATAATAGTCTCAATAGCTCATAAAAAAAATTGACTCTTTTTTTCCTACAAATCTAGTCATCCATAAAAAATAGTAATCAGATTCCTTTTCCTACAAATCTACTCGTTTAATGTGTTTTTTTTTGTTTTTTTTCTTAAATGGATTCGTATCTATCAAACAAATGCATAATAAATTACAAGTTTTCGCTTAAAGTATTATTTACAAAACAAATGCATAATAAATTACAAATTTTGTTAATAAAACACATGCACACACACATGTACACACTCACACACACATGCGCACACACACACACACACACACACATGCGCACACACACACACACACACACACACGCACACACGTATGCGCACAAACGTTCACACATACGTGTACACGCGCACACACACGCACACACACATGCGCACACACTCACACACACACACGTATACGCACACACGTTCACACACACATGCGCACACACGTTCACACACATCGCAACGTTTGAGTAATAGCAATAAAATATGCTTATAAAAAATCAACTCAATAATTGTCTTAATAGCTCATTAAAAAAAATTGACTCTTTTTTTCCCTACAAATCTAGTCATCCATAAAAAATAGCGATCAGATTCCCTTTCCTACAAATCTACTCGTTTAAAAATCTACTATTTGTAATAGCAATAACTTAAAGTACATTAGGTAAAAATGCATACATTTCCAAATTCAGACTGCACTTGTGTGTCGGATGGGGTGGTGATGTCCGTTTCTTGCATAGATGAGCCAGCGGGGTTCACAATCCTGTGAGCAGCCACCCATTCTCATTTTGGTTTTTGACCAGACTGTATTCGTGTGGCTCCCGTTGGGCCAGTTATATCCACTTGTTGCATTGGAATAACGCTATTAGCCTTAGCTCTCTTTGGAGGAGGAGAGTAATTGAAGGAATTTTCCTCCTTAAAAAGAAGAGAAAATTTAGTATGGAAAAAACGATTCCCCTTTTTACAGAAGAAAAAATTAGTACTCCCCCCCTCCTCCCCCCGCCTTATATTTTTATAAAACCCTCTTAATCATGGAATACAATTGAAAATAGAATATCTCTATTTTAATTTGACCAAAAAAAATCTTTGTCAACGTGTCTTGAATTACGCAAACACATGTAACATTAATCTCTGAGATAACACAAGCGGGCGAAGCTTGTTTTTCCAAAAAGGACCCTTTCTGTAATTACAAACACAGATGCCTTTAGTTAGACCGGAAAAAGATTTTTGATAAGGGGAAAAAGGACATTTTTGAATGAAATAACTATTTCTACAGAGCAGGGGGAGGGTTTTTGTTTACATAATAGAAAAAAGAGCGTACTTTCCGTTTTCTAGCAAGTATACTTTTACTATTTAAGGGTTTGTATTGTTGGAGGGGAGGGGGGCTATGCCCCCCTGAAATTTGAATTTACTAGTAAAATGATTTTATTTGGAAATAAATTAAGAAATTTAGTAAACTGTACTCAAATTGTAAATTGATTTATCCATTGTTCCAAAGTTAATGATATTCTTTGTGTTATCTCTGATATATCAAATCATTATGAAAATTAAATCGTAAGGTATGAGCATTTTATACAAAATCTCAAGGACGAATAAAAAATCAGTCCTTTTATTTTTAACCAATCACCAATCAACTTACCGTATATTGAGCAACCATCGATGTCTCTGATTGGCTCCTAAAAAATGGATGTTGCCTCAAAAAACAGTCCGCTTGAGTTATATAATTTCGACCATACTCCCAAAACATGTTGGACCACTTTATACCGTGCCGGCTTAAAAAAAATGTGCACGTGAAGCTGAAGTGTCTCAGGCGTGGGTTTTCTTGAACCAGTTCTTGTGTAATTCCTTGTGCAATTCTAAAAAACGGATGTTGGCTCAAAAAATAGTCTGGTTGAAAAACGTGGAGTTGAAACAAACTTGTGTGGGGAATCCCCGTTCATACTGCTATCTTTTTTGCAATGTTTAGGAACCGGTGGGGAATCTCCGCTCGTATGGAAAGGTACCAAAGGGACATAAGCAAATAGCACGTAGTTTCATAACGTGTTTAATCACGTGTAGAAGTCCCATAGAATAACATAGGAAGGAACATAGCACTAAAGAATAGCATGGGAGGGAACATAAGCCCTTAGAATAGCATAGGAAGGAACATAGTGCAATAGAATAGCATGGGAGAGAACATAAACCCTTAGAATAGCATAGGAAGGAACATAATCCACCCAAATCCATAAGTACATGCTCTGGAAAGATGCCAAGGAACATAAGGCAAGCAAATCCATAAGTACATGCTCTGGAAAGGTGCCAAGCAACGTAAAGTAAGCAAATAGCACAGGAAGGAACATAAACTCCTAGAATAGCATAGGAAGGAACATAAACTCCTAGAATTCAATATATGCATTCTACTGTCATGGAGAATAATAGTAACGTCGTATGTATGGGGATGACAGACCAACTTGAGAATCAGCAACATTTCATTTGCTATTAGAAGAATAAAAGGATACATTTAGCACCTGTAAATTCAGCATTATTTCGTTTTTAATTAGAAGAATATTCAACGCAATATTACAAGATTCAAGAACAGTTAGCGAACTTTCTAAGTCAATGGACCGGTAACCTACTTTGACCTGCAATTTCGAAGAAACTTTTACCATCTTTACTCAAAGCAGTGTTAAAAAAAATTCAAGAACAAGTTAGTGAACTTTTTAAGTCAATGGACTGGTACCTTGCTTTGACCCGGAAATGATTATTTTGTTTAGTATAAAAGCAGTTTGTTTTAATTTTGATTTGTTAGTAACTCTACTGATGATGATGACCGACTGTGTCATCGAAATATTTTGAGTCTTTGTTTTATATTTTCGTTTCACTGTCTAATAAAAGGAACTATCCCTATTTGGAATTCTTATTGATTTCGTCATAGAAAATGCAGTGTGGTCATGGAGAATAATAATAACGTCGTATGTATGGGGATGACAGACCAACTTGAGAATCAGCAACATTTCATTTGCTATTAGAAGAATAAAATGATAAATTTAGCACCTGTAAATTCAGCATCATTTCGTTTTTAATTAGAAGGATATTCAACGGAATATTACAAGATTCAAGAAGAGTTAGTAAACTTTCTAAGTCAATAGACCGGTAACCTACTTTGACCTGCAATTTCGAAAAAACTTGTACCATCTTTACTCAACGCAGTGTTAAAAAATTCAAGAACAAGTTAGTGAACTTTTAAGTCAATTGACCGGTACCTTGCTTTGACCCGGAAATGATTATTTTGTTTAGTATAAAAGCAGTTTGTTTTAATTTTGATTTGTTAGTAACTCTACTGATGATGATGACCAACTGTGTCATCGAAATATTTAGAGTCTTTGTTTTATATTTTCGTTTCACTGTCTAATAAAAGGACCTATCCCTATTTGGAATTCTTATTGATTTCGTCATAGAGAAGGCAGTGTGGTCATGGAGAATAATAGTAACGTCGTAAGTATGGGGATGACAGACCAACTTGAGAATCAGCAACATTTCATTTGC
>JAQQPU010002152.1:53878-71386 GCA_029168905.1 Artemia sp. Kazakhstan ARC1039 | reverse complement strand
GGTTCTACTGATTATGTAATCAATATATCTCTTCCCCACCTTCTCCTTAGAAACAACAAATTAATTCCCCTTTCATTGCCTAGAGCAACAACAACAAATACTATTTCTGGACACCATGACATTCACCTCGATCGTGCCAAAAACAACAACAACAACAAATAAATCGACCTTGACATTCGCTGAGAGCGTGCACTTACAACAACAACAACATCGACCTTGACATTCGCTGAGAGAGTGCACTTACATCAACATCAACATCGACCTTGGAAATTTAGGTCATTGACCCCATTAACCACGTGTTCTCCCCAGGGAGGCTATGCCCATATATGGTGTGGGGTCACGACTCAATAAGGCCCTTCTACTAATACCTCACTAGGCAGAGGAAACCTGTTTTTCATTAGGATTTTTGAGATTCTATATGCGGTTCTTGTCGCGTGTGTTCCAGCTAACCGATAAGAACCAATTATTTAACGTATATTAATTTTTCTTCAAAGAACAGTTACTTTTCTTAAAAAAAAAATCGATTTTCCAGTGATCTGGGAGCTGCCCACCTCAAAAATTCTGTACACCAAGCTATGTGTGCCAAAAAAGTGCCGTAGATCGTGAGAATTGTTCCCTGAGCAGCTGGGAAAGATTTGGAGCGGTAAAATGTATCCTGGGTGATGGAAGAAGTGGAACTTCGAAAGGTGTACCCGGTGATGGAGCATGATCAACCCCTCAACAATGAAAAGAGACTATTATAAATGAGTCTGCTTTGTGGTGCTGGATAATCACACACAAAATATTAAAAAAAAATTTAAAAATAAGGCATAAAAAATACAGATAAAGAATAATTCAAATCAAAGCTATTAGAAGTTAGGAATAATATTTTTGGTGGAGGAGTACTTCCAGAAATTCTGACAGAAAAAGTAATAATTCAAACTATGTTTATTCGTTTGTTAGAGAAACATAAAATTGAATACAGAAAAGAAAACATTGCTAAAATAACAAGAAATAGGTACAATTTCACTTTTAAATTTCAAAAATCAAGTGATGAGCAGAAACCAATTTTGTAATGAAAAACATTGCACTAGACATCTATAAGGCTCGAGTCCGTGAGCATGGCAGATTAATTTTCAATGATGATGTTAGTTCAATTATTTCCTGGAATGTCCCGAGAACGTCCGAGCCTCAGACGATAATAATGTCTCTGTATAAAAATGTTAACAAATCTTCGTGTTCAAAATACGAGAACAGGTGAGTAATTTCAGGCTCAATTAGTATTAAATTACGACTAACTATTATCTGAAACCTGTAGTACCGAAGGTACAAATCTCTATGATACTGATGCATCTCTATGATTGTTCCGGTTATATTCTACTCTCTGATTGATTTAGAAATAGGGTGTGGTCTTGTTCGTCTCGTATTCTAGCCCTCTGATTGGTTGTGACATCACTCCGGGTTGGAAGTCGATATCCCTCTCTACTTAAATTACGACTATCTTTTATCTCGAACCTGTAGTACCGAAGGTACAAATCTCTATCATGCTGATGCTGTAGTACTTAAGAACTGTATATACTGTTCGACGAACTTAGCTGATTCAGAAAAGTAGATTGTTAAATAAACAAAGCTATTAGCGTATTTAGTGTGATCTAAACATCTTTAAGATTTTCACAAGCCATTGCATTCGTGACTCTACCTACTTATTATGAGTGGGCTTTTGACTCAGTGGGTAGACAAGAAAGTATTGAAGCCTTTCCTTTGCATAAACCTCTAATTAAGGATGTTATAGTCATTGACGCTCTCCTTGGAATCAATGAAGGATCAGTAAGGAAGATAACAGGCTAGTCGGTTGATTCCTAATGAATTCTGGTGTTTAGCAGGGTTCTGTCCTTTCCCCTTTTATTTGAAATATTGTAAAAGGTTTTGTCTAGCATAAAACCCCAGAAGAGGTAAGAAGAATAGAATTGCGACGGGGAGATACGATTGGATCCTTTTAAGATGACAGGTTTATCAAATACCCAGACTTTTATGACCTTCGGGTGATAAGAAAGTATGAGAATATTTATACTTCATATAAATTCACAAGATTTGTAGAAATAAATGAATTGTGAAGAGTTTTTGAAGTTTAAATTACTCGTTCAAAGCAGTTTATGTAAAAAAAATTGCCCACTTTTAGAAAAGAGGAAAATGTCCTTCTAAAAAAACAGTCATCTTGATGAAAATTATACCATCATATTCATCGTGCCTGAGAACCTCTTGTCGCAGTTATTACGTCCCTTTATTTAAAAATGCAAAATTTTATATTAGTCTTTGTTTCATCTCTCGGGTTTTAATCAAAACCCTAGATTATTGATCAAATTTCAGAAATCTAATCGGGAGTATGTAACAATTATGTATAAAACTTTCAAGCGGCAGCACATTTGTTCTTAAACATATACGCCACAGCTTGGGTATATGTATATATATATCTAGGCTGTAATATATACTGTCTAAACAAAAATAACAGGTATTATAGAAAATTGTTTCTAAATTTCGCTTCACCAAGTCAATTCATTCCGTAAGCTAATTTATTTTACTGTATTATTGCATACCAACTATTAAGGGGTTAATAGGTGTTTCTGGGGGAGTGTTGCCACTAAATTCACAAATTGCATAGAAAAGTATATTCTTAAGCATGAATTTGCAACGTTCAGTAACAGGTCCTTCAGATGAATATGGAGGGGAGGGAAAATTCACCCCTCAGTCTTCTTTTATTTGAGGAATACGTTTGGGCTAAATGTCCATTACAGGCGCTGAGGAGATGTTAGCATGAATGGTGTCAGAAAACTTCCTGGGGGAGGGGGGCAAGTGCTGCCAGGTGCTTTGTTTTACTAAAGTTTAAATGAGGATACGTAATTTCTTATTTAGAAATTTTTAATTCAATTCTTCTAAACATTTTAAATATATTTTTTATCTTTTTCAATATAATTTTTTAATCAATAAAAATAAATAATAGATATATTATTTAAAATATATTATTATTTTAAAATATATATATTATTTATTAAAAATAAATATATTTTTAATCTCCTCTTGTTTTCAAGAGTAGGACAAAGACCCCCTGTTCCCTGCCCCGCTGGCTTTCGTAAGAATTAGCCCTTCTCTTGGGGCAATATTCTAAGTTTTAAAAAAATAATAAAAAACAGTTGAAAGGATCGTTGAGCTTAAAAGCCGAAATAACTTAAAAGCGCCTGAATGAATCCACATAGATTAGCTGTTTGATCAACAATAAGCATTTATCGCGAATTTTTTGACGACTCTTTACTCAATTATAGTCAGGGTTGTTCAAAAAAATCAAGGGATTCAGGCTAGGCCTTTCCCAGGCCCTCTTACCTAAAAGGCTGCAGGACGATAATGTTGTTTGTTTTTTGTATACTCGGGTTTTAGTCCAATTAAAAAGCAGGAGATCAGGCTCGTATAAAGAACGTAAGAGCTCCCACCTCCTGATGAATAATTTGCCTTTTAAGTTGCACCCCCCCCCCCTAAAGAATGTTTACAATCGTGTATCAGATATACAAGATTTACAAATTGCAGAATTCAAGCTTCAAAAGTAATAATTATTTTTCTTAGGTATCGTGGCTGATTACGATCAATCGGAACATGACACTTGCAACTAAAAAAAAAGAAAAAATATAAAAAAAAAAGTTTTTTTCCAAATATAAGTGAAGACTGGCCTTAAAACTCTAAAACGGTCAAAGATTACTTTAATAGGAATTTTCTTCCATAATGTAGTAGGTTATCAGTAAGGCGGAAGCAACTACTTGAAAGATGCTGATTTTGGGGGGTGTTAAGCGAGGCGACAACCTATTCTAATCAAGATATTTTTTGAAGAAACGTTTTTTAAGCCAATAGAAAACAATCCCATAGACTGTTTTCAAATCGTAAAATGAAAGCGTTGGTAGGTCAGTGCTTAACCGACCCAGGTCTAATCAACTAAACAACTTTATTTAAGACAATGAAAAAAACAACATATATTTATGTATTACTTCTTCCGATGCTACCTAACGGTGGATTCAGGATTTTGAGATATGTTTGGGGGTCGGCCTCCCTCTTTTGCTGAAAGTCGCATAAATTTAAATGCAAATTGCACTAAATTAAATGCAACCAAGCCGAAGGCTGCGACCCTTGCCCTTAGGATGCATCCTTTATGCTACCTCATTATGCCGCGCATTAGAAAAATATGATAGAAGAAGAAAAAACATGCAGTATTATTACCATACACAAATGCAATTTTCTTTGATTTTTGAGACGGGAAACTATAAAACCTCGGTTGAGGCTTTTTCACTAGGGCAATTCCAGCGGTAGGCTTTTTCGAATTGACGGAGTCAGCCTCCTTGACGAGTTTGCGGAGTCAGCCTCCTTTTTAAATAATTGAAAACTTTATCACTCTGACTTTCTATGCACAAGATAATTTCTTCTCAATCGCAGTTTTTAACTGATGTTTCCCTTAGGCCATGTTTCACTGTTTACTAAGTTACTGGTATAGCTAAGTTTTACTAAGTTACTGGGATCGTAGAAAATTTAACTACTTCTTGGGCTCCGGCAATCAAAAAGAGTCCCCTCCCCCTCTTCTATCTATTTCACTATTCCAATGTGTACGCCAATGTAAAGCATCTTTCAAATCCAACGCAATAAAAGTATAATGGAAACGGCAGAATATTCCTTAAAGGAAACTTTCCATAGCCGAATAACAGGAACAGGCTTACACAAATCTAGGATTCTGTTTGGGTTCCAGCGATCCAAAAGACACCCCCTATCCCTAACCCAATGCATGGCATATTTCAAATCAACTGAAAGTGAAATATACTCGATTAGAGGTTTGCATGTACCAAATGTTTTTTTTTTTCATAAATTGCCATTCTCACCGTAATTTTAGATAATAAGATGTGGCCTTTGACATTAATTCTTGGAACTGAGTATTATTTGTGCCTGATTAAATTATCTGAAATCTTAACGGCATTATCATTGATTAAATTTGTCAGTGTATTTGATTGACAACGGGTATATTTGATTATATTCGTCCGGAATGAGGCAGACTATGTCTGTTGACCACGTGCCTCTGGATATGGGGTTTCCACTAACTAAACGCTCCATGTTAATGGGCATCCTCAACCTGATGAGGTGGATGGAGCCCAACCCAGGGACTCTCAGTATATAGGCAAGTTCTAGCTGTAATTAGATCCCAGGCCTAGGGTCGGTTGGGCCTACAACCCTCCACCCGAAAATTTTACGGCAACGAAAAACGATGATACTGCCTCGGATGACATACCCCTCTTTTACCTTCCACGACCTCAGCATGTCCCTGGACCGATTTCAGACCATCAAATGAACCTTCCTGGCCAAGGTAAAATACGCCTCGCCACCTGGAACATACTCACACTCAAATTTCCTGGAGCTAAATGAAGGCATGCCTTCGAGCTAAAACGCTTCAATGTAGCTGTGGTTGGGCTTACGGAAACCTGCCTTGTCGGAAGAGAGTCCAAGGATATTGATGAAGGATGTCACCTGATCTGGTCTGGTGACCTAAAAAGCAAGACAAATGGTGTAGACCTCGTGCTGAACGCCAGAGCCAAGATGTGCCTTCTTTCTTAAAAACAAATTTCATATGGAATACTGATGGCCCAGCTCCAGCACAAGCATGGAAAGTGAACAATTATTGTATGCTATGCTCCCACCAATCTGAGTCCTGCGGAAGTAAAGAATCACTTTTACGCAGAGCTCTCAGTGACCCTGTCTAGTGTCCCACCCCACGACATTGGCATTCTACTGGGAAACCTTAACACGACGGTAAATGACAGGGAGGGCGTGTGGAGAAAGGTTCTCGGGCCAGTGACTCCCGATCCACTGAATGACAACGGACAAAGACTACTCGAGCTCTGCAATATGCATAATCAGGTCATATCAAACACGCTCTTTCAGATACGAGATATACACAAATGCACTTGGTATAGGAACGACGCCCAGACAAAGAAGATGATAGATTATGTTGTGATCTCAGGTCGCTGGGGCTCGTCAATAACAAACTGCCGGACTTATAGGTCGACCAAGCTAGGAAACACAGACCATAGGATGGTAGTCGCCACGCTGAGACTACGCCTGAGAGCGCAACGACAAGAAAGACGGCCTTCCCAAGTTCGATCTGAGTAGTCTGGCTACATATGAGATGCAACAGAAGTATGCTCTCAATATCTCTAACCGGTTTAGCTGCCTCCAAGTTCTGGACGACCCTGAAGCAGCATGGAAGTCTTTCAAAGATAACATACTCGATTCTGCTGGCAAAACCATTGACCACAGCAGACATAAAAATAAACCCTGGATATCCCAGGAGGCTCTGGCCGTGATCAAGCTGCGCCGGAAGGCCCGTTTAGCAAAGAATATGCCAGAGTACAGACGACTCAGTGGCCTGTGTAATAGCCTACTGCATAGAGATAGGAAGACCTTTGTTGACAAGAAGGCCAGTGATCTTGAAAATTCTGCAAGGAAAGGAGACACCTGCTTCCTGTAAAAACACCTCTGCGAGCTGACGGAAGGGAAGACTTCCACCGTGGGCCGTCTTTTGTCTGCTGACGGCAGCATACTGGATGACGATGCAGCCCAACTCTCCGTCTGGAGCATTCACTTCTCAACGCTTCTGAACACCGAGGCAATTGCTCATCCCGACCCAGATCTGTTTCAAGCAGTCATGGCCCCACCCAAGGCTACTTCCAACCTCGTATCGCAACCGTTTACCACCTCTGAGATTCGAAATGCTGTAAAACGGTTAAATAATGATCGAGCCCTAGTGTCTGTGGTATTTCTGCAGAACTCCTGAAGTACGGGAGTGAAGCGATGATTCTGTGGCTCCAGCTGATCTTCTCAGCTGTATGGCCGACGGAAAGCATATCTAACGACTTGCGTTCTAGCATCATATTGCCGCTCTGGAAACGCAAGGGCAGCCGTCAAATCTGCTCCAACTATCGTGGGATCACGCTTCTCTCCGTTCCTGCTAAACTCTTCGCCATTTCACTCCTGGACAGGTGCTCCACCTTTTTCACATAGAAAGAGAAGAGTCCAGAAAGCCGGTTTCATGCCCGGCAGGCTGACGACGGAATAAATTTTCACTATGCGCCAGTTGATCATGAAGACGCGAGAGTTCCACCAAAAAGCATACATCACATTCGTGGACTTTAAGGCTGCCTTCTATTCTGCTGATCGCCCTTCACTTTGGCTGATACTGAGAACTACGGGCCTACCCCAGAAATATTTCTCCCAGAATGGTTTTTAGAAGCATTTCATCTTTATCTTGAACTAATCTAACCATCTTACCTAAGTAATTTATTTTAGCCCTTTCATTTAATATATAATTATGTTGTAGTATAAGCCTTTTTAATATGTATTTTTATTACATAACAGTTTATTTTATAAGGATCGAGTCAATTCCACTAGAAAAAACACCTAGCATATCTTCTTAACCTTTGAAAATGCCCAGATTTCAGAGCTATACTTGACCAGATTCATTACCACGGCTTATAGTATACAAATTTTAGGCACAAAGCTTGTCTTATTATCTTTCTACACATATTTTCAACCACAGAAAACATCACGTTTTTGAGATTCTTATTTTTTATATCTTTCTTGTATCTACCTTCTTTAGTAATTATACTACCACGTTTTTTTAATTATTATTATTATTATTATTTTAGTTGTTTATGTTTCTTACTAAATTAGATTGTAGCTAATAACATGACACCTACCAATTTATTTACGTTATCAATCTACAGTATGTTACTAATTTGAGGAATAACTAAACCAATGTTATTAATTAGCAGTATGCAATTTTTTTTTTATAAAAAATCCTTACCTGTGTGAATTCTTTGGTGTGCTTTAAGATGAGAACTTTTTGTGTAGACTTTGGAACAACCTGGAAAAGACAAGTAGATTTTATTACAGATAGATTTTAATTTGTTGCTCTTTATTTACAGTCTGGTTTTAGTGTCTACAGGATGTTTATATCGATTTTGCCGCAAAAAAAATCGCATTTGAGCAGACTCTTGTTCAGTCTCTATCCAAAACTTACCATGCTACTAAAATTTCAAAAACTCAGCTAAAACCTTTTCAATTTGTGAAAAAAAAAATCGTTGAGAATTAATATTTTTTCAATGTCAAGCAATCGTTTTTGGAAGCGGGGAGACCATTTTGCACTATTGTCGAACCTATCATTGCCTTTATAGTCGTACGAATATTTCCTTTGGACAAGGGGTGTTGTGCCATTGATTCTAATTAGAAATTAGAAATATTACTTCAATTAGAAATCTATTTCTTATGAGAAATAAGAAAAAGAATAAGAAAAGAGAAGGGTAATAAGCTAATAAAAGAGTTTTGTAAAAAGAAGATGAAAAAAAAAACAGCAAAGGGCAGTGCCCAATATATTTCAATTAGAAATAAAAAAGTATTACTTCAATTAGAAAATGTTTCTTATTAGAAATAAGAAAAAGTTAATAAGGTAAGACAAGATTCGTGTAAGATAAGATGAAATATAAAATCAACAAAGGGTGTCCAATTAGAAACAAGAAAACTTTATGTCAATTAGAAAATATATTTCTTATTAAAAATAAGAAAAGGGCAATAAACTAAGAAAAGAGTCGTCTAAAGAGAAAATGAAAAAGAAACACAGCAAAGGAGGGTGTAAAATATATTTCAATTATAAATAAGAAAATAGTATTTCAATCAGAAAATATATTTCTTATTAGAAGGAAGAAAAGAGTGAGAAAATATATTTCTTATTAGAAATAAGAAAAGGGTAATAAAGTAAGAAAAGAGTCGTGCAAAGAGAAGATGAAAAAGAAAAACAACAAAGGGTGTTGTACAATATATTTCAATCATAAATAAGAAAATATTATTTCAATTAGAAAATATATCACTTATTAAAAATAAGAAAAAGTTAATAAAGTAAGAAAGGAGGCGTGTAAAGAGAAGATGAAAAACAAAAACAGCAAAGGGTACCGTACAATAAATTCCAATTAAAAACAAGTAAGTTTTATTTCAATTAGAAAATATATTTCTTATTACACATAAGAAAAGGGTAATAAAGTAATAAAAGAGTCGTGCAAAGGAAAAATGAAAAAGAAAACAGTAAAGGGTGCTATGAAATATATTTCAATTAGAAAATGAAAACATTATTTCAGCTACAAAATATACTTCTTATTAGGAGGAAGAAAAGAGTAAGAAAATATATTTCTTATTAGAAATGAGGAAAGGGTAATAAAGTAAGAAAAGAGTCATGTAAAGAGAAGATGAAAAAGATTAACAGCAAAGGGTGTTATGAAATATATTTCAGTTAGTAATAAGAAAATATTATTTCAATTAGAAAACGTATTTCTTATTAGGAAGAGCAATAAGTTCAAAAAGAGTCGGAAAAATGAAAATGAAAAACAGCAAGTTGTGTTTTGCAATATATTCCAATTAGAAATTAGAAAATACGCTTTCAATTAGAAAATACATTTCTTATTAGAAAGATAAAGTGCAAGGATAGAGTAACAAAGTAAGAAAAGAGTGGTGTAAAGAGAAGATGAAAAAGAAAAACAGCAAAGGGTGTTATGTAATACATTTCAATTAGAAATTAGAAAATATGATACGAATTAGAAAATATATTTCTTATTAGAAATAAGAAAAATTGTAAGAAAGATAATAAAGTAAGAAAAGAGTCTTTAGAAGATGAAAAAGAAAAACAGCAAAGGGTGTTGTACAATATATTTCAATTGGAAATAAGAAAATATTATTTCAATTAGAAAATATGTTTCTTATTAGGAAGAAAAAAAGAGTAAAAAATATATTACTTATTAGAAATGAGAAAAGGGTAATAAAGTAAGAAAAGAGTTATGTAAAGAGAAGATGAAAAAGAATAATTGCAAACTGTGTCATGAAATATATTTCAATTAGAAATAAAAAAATATTATTTCAATTAGAAAATATATTTCTTATTAGGAAGAGTAATAAGCTAGAAAAGAGTCGGGTAAAGGGAAAACGAAAATGCAAAACATCAAATTGTGTTGTGCAATATATTCCAATTAGAAATTAGAAAATACCGTTTCAATTAAAAAATATATTTCTTATTAGAAAGATAAAGAGCAAGGATAGAGTAGCAAAGTAAGAAAAGAGTCGTGTAAAGAGAAGATTAAAAAAACAGTAAAAG
Organism: Artemia sp. Kazakhstan ARC1039; assembly: GCA_029168905.1. Classification (NCBI taxonomy): domain Eukaryota; kingdom Metazoa; phylum Arthropoda; class Branchiopoda; order Anostraca; family Artemiidae; genus Artemia; species Artemia sp. Kazakhstan ARC1039. Next base: position 61,194 of record JAQQPU010002152.1, on the reverse strand, counting down.
GTGTTATGTAAAACATTTCAATTAGAAATTCGAAAATATGATACCAATTAGAAAATATGTTCCTTATTAGAAATAAGAAAAAGAGTAAGAAAAGAGTAATAAAGTAAGAAAAGAGGCCTGTAAGAGAATAGAAAAAATAAAATATGATTAAGAAAAGAGTCGTTTAAAGAGAAAACGGCAAAGGATGTTATGAAATATAATTCAATTAGAAATAAGAAAATATATTTCATTATTAGGAAGAAGAAAAGAGTAAGAAAATATATTTGTTATAAGAAATGAGAAAAGGATAAAAAAGTAAGAAAAGATTCATGTAAAAAGAAGATCAAAAAGAATAACAGCATAGGGTATTATGAAATATATTGTAATTTGAAATGAGAAAATATTATTTCAATTAGAAAACATATTTCTTATTAGGAAGAAGAAAAGAGTAAGAAAAGATTAATAACTTAGAAAAAAGTCGGGTAAGGGGAAAATGAAAAACAGCAAGTTGTGTTGTGCAATATACTCCAATTAGGAATTAGAAAGTACCGTTTCAATTAGAAAATAAATTTCTTATTAGAAAGATAAATAGCAAGGATAGAGTAACAAAGTAAGAAAAGAGTCGTATAAAGAGAAGATGAAAAAAAAAACAGCAAAGGGTGTTATGTAATACATTTCAATTAGAAATTAGAAGTATGATACCAATTAGAAGATATGTTTCTTATTAAAAATAATAAAGTAAGAAAAGAGTCATGTAAAGAGAAGATGAAAAACAATAACAGCAAAGGGTGTTATAAAATATATTTCAATTTGAAATCAGAAAATATTATTTCAATTACAAAAAAATAAATTTCTTATTAGGAAGAAGAAAGGAGTAAGGAAAGATTAATAACTTAGAAAAAAGACGAGTAAGGGGAAAATGAAAAACAGCAAGTTGTGGTGTGCAATATATTCCAATTAGAAATTAGAAAATACCGTTTCAATTAGAAAATACATCTCTTATTAGAAAGATTACAATAAATAACCGAGTCAAACTCAAAACGAGCAGAAAGTAACATGAGTAGGGCTCAAAACACCTCTGCCTTCCCAAGGCCAGAACATAATTTGCACTTTACTGAAAAAATACAAATGTTTTTACTTTTATAACTTTAATAAATCAAAATATATTAACATTTTGAATACTATTGTCAGTATACGTATATTAAACTGACAATGCACATTCATTTGTATTTTTTTTCAGTGAGCGCAAATTATGTTCTGGCCTTGGGAAAGCATGGGGGTTTTGAGCCCTACTCTTGTTAATTTTTGCTCGTTTTGAGTTTGACTCGGTTATTTATTGTAATTTCTGTTCGTTTAGGGTTTCATTTATTTATCGATATTGATTTGTGGCAGATTCACACTTGGTAGATTATTTGATTTTATTTTTGCTCATTTTTAATTTAATGGAGTTCTTTACTTTTCTTTGAAAAACTTATTCGGTGGAAAAAGTTTTTTAATTAATTTCTGTTCGTTTTATATTGACATAGTCTTTTCAGGGAAAAAGAAAATAATATTTTAAATCTTTTCGTTTTTTAAGACTTTATAGTTTGGCCTGCTATTTTTATGCTGGAGAAAAAATTTTCAGCAATTTTTAACAACATACACCGTCTTAAAAATCTGGACACAAATAGTAGTGTTTAATTTAGTTTCATACCTCCTCTAGTTGACCTGAAATAGAAAACTTGATACCATTTGCAAAAAAAAATCTGTTTACTTTCTTTGATAGCTTGAATACACTTACGCTATTTTGATTTGGTTAAATCTCAAGAGCAGAAGTAGCCCCGACAGTTTGAACATAATACCCTCAGTCGTTCTTGGGATACTCCTGAGATGCCTTATTGGGAATTAGCATTAATACAGTGCATTTTGATTTAATCTTAAGACAACATTTAGTTTTTAAACATAATGGGCAAATGGGAGGGTGGGCGTGGGAGGGGATTAGCTACCAACCAATCACTTTCAACTATTAAAAAGGGCATTAGCCCTTTCTAGTCTCAATCAAGTGAGCCCTTTTCAAAGTTCCTACGACAAACCCTTCGATACAAAGTGCCCGGGTCTAAACAAAAAAAAATATTAATAATACATTGTACCCACATCGATCTTTACTATAAGAATGTCAAGCCTTCCAATCACTTTCGACTATTAAAAAGGGCACTAGTCCTTTCAATTTCCAATTGAATGAGCCCTTTTGAGTTTCTGCGACAACGCTTTCTATAACCACCTTATATGCACCCAGGGCATAAATTACAACCCTTGCCCTGAGTGCTGTAAGGGGTTGTCATCCTCAAACACCTAATTTCCAGATCTTTCAACCCCGTTAAACAAAATGGCTATCTCAAAATTTTGATTGGATGTGTTTGGGGAAATGATGGGCGTGAGAGGGGCGTTAGTTGATCTCCAATCACTTTCAACTGTTAAAAAAGGCACTAGTTCTTTCCATTTCCAATCGAATGAGCCCTTTTTAAGTTTCTACGACAATGCTTTCAATAAAAACCTTATATACCCCCACGACATAACTTACAACCCTTGCCCTGAGGGTGGGGGGGGGGTGTTTTTCATCCCAAAAGATCTAATTTCCAGAACTTTCAACTAAGTTGAACAACATTGCTATCTCGAAATTTTTATTGGATGTGCTTGCGAGAGAATTGTGAGCGAGAGAGGGGGGTTAGTTGCCCTCCAATCACTTCCAACCATTAAAAAGGGTATTAGCCCTATCAATTTCAAATCAAATGAGCCCTTTTTGAAGTTTCTATGACAACAGTTTCTATAAATACCTTATATGCCCCAGGGCATAACTTAAAACACTTGCCCTGAAGGCTGTGAAGGGATTGTCATCCTCAAAGACATAATTTCCGTACCTTTCAACTACGATGAACAAAATGGCTATCTCAAAATTTTTATTGGATATGTTGGGGAAATGGTGGGCGTGAGGGGGGGGGGGGTTACTTGCCCTCCAATCACTGTCGACTATTAATAAGGGCACTAGCCGTTTCAATTTGCAATCGAATAATTTCTTTTTGAAGTTTCTACGACAACGCTTTCTATAAAAAAAAACCTTTTATGCCCCCAGGGCATAAATTACAACCCTTGCCCTGAGGGCTGTGGGGGGAGTGTCATCCTCAAAAACATAATTTTCGGACTTCTTAACTACGTCGAACAAAATGGTTATCTCAAAATTTTGATTGGATGTCTTTGGGGAAATGATGGGAGTGAGAGGGGTGTTAGTTATCCTCCAATCACTTTGGACAATTAGAAAGGGCAAAAGCTCTTCTAATATCCAATCGAATGAGCCCTTTTTGAATTTTCTACAACATCACTATTTATAAAAACCTTATATGCCCCCAGGGCATAACTTACAACCCTTGCCCCAACGACTCTGAGGAGGGTTATCATCCTCAAAGACCTAATTTCTAAGACTTTTAACTACGTTCAACAAAATGGCTATCGAAAAATTTTGATTTGATGTGTTTGGAGAAAACGCCGGCGTGAGAGGGGGTTTAGTTGCCCTCCAATAACTTTCGACTATTAAAAAGGGCACTAGCCCTTTGAATTTTCAATCGAATGAACCCTTTTCAAAGTTTCTACGACAAAGCTTTCAATAAAAACCTGATATGCCCCCAGGGCATAACTTACAACCCTTACCAAGAGGGCTTTGGGGAGAGTGTCATCCTCAAAGATATAATTTCCGGACCTTTCAACTACTTTGAACGAAATGACTGTCTCAAAATTTTGATTGGATGTGTTTGGATAAATGGTGGGCGTGGAAGGGGTGTTAGTTGCCTTCCAATCACTTTTGACTGTTAAAAAGGGCACTAGCCATTTAAATTTCCAATTTCCAATTAAATGAGCCCTTTTTGAAGTTTCTACGACAACACTTTCTATAAAAACCTTATATGTCCCCAGGGCATAATTTAAAACCCTTGCCCTGAGGACTGTGGGGGGGGGGGGTTGTCGTCCTCATGGACCTAATTTCCAGAACCTTCAACTACGTTGAACAAAAGGGCTATCTCAAATTTTTATTGGATGTGTTTGGGGAAAAGGTGGGCGTGAGAGGGGTGTTAGTTGCCTTCCAATCGCTTTCGACTATTAAAAGGGGCACTAGTCATTCCAATTTCCAATCGAATGAGCCCTTTTATAAGTTTTTACGGCAACTCCTTCGATACGAAGTGCTCTGGTCTAAAGGGGAAAAAATAATAAAAAAATAAATAATACATTGTGGCAACATCGTTCTTTACTTAGGCAGCACGATTGCGCTTTCTTTGATAAAGAGCAAGGATACAGTAACAAAATGAGAAAAGAGTCGCGTAAAGAGAAGATGAAAAAGAAAAATAACAAAGGGTGTTACGTAATACAGAAATTAGAAAATATGATACCAATTAGAAAATATATTTCTTATTAGGAAGAAGAGAAGAGTAAGAAAATATATTTCTTATTAGCAATGAGAAAAGGATAATAAAGTAAGAAAAGAGTCATGTAAAGAGAAGATGAAAAAGAATAACAGCAAACAGAGTTATGAAATGTATTTCAATTTGAAATAAGAAAATATTATTTCAATTAGAAAATATATTTCTTATCAGGAAGAAGAAAAGAGTAAGAAAATATATTTCTTATTATAAATGAGAAAAGGGTAATAAAGCAAGAAAAGAGTCACGTAAAGAGAAGATGAAAAAGAACAATAGCAAAGGGTGTTATGGAATATATTTCAATTATAAATAAGAAAATATTATTTCAATTAGAAAATATATTTCTTATTAGGAAGAGTAATAATCTAAAAAAGAATCGGGTAAAAGGAAAATGAAAATGCAAAACAGCAAGTTGTACTGTGCAATATATTCCAATTAGAAATTAGAAAATACCGTTTCAATTAGAAAATATATTTCTTATTAGAAAGATAAAGAGGAAGGATAGAGTAACAAAGTAAGAAAAGAGCCGTGTGAAGAGAAGATGAAAAAGAAAACAGCAAAAGGTGTTATTTAATACATTTCAATTAGAAATTAGAAAATATGATACCAATTAGAAAATATGTTTCTTAGTAGAAATAAGAAAAAGAGTAAGAAAAGAGTAATAAAGTAAGAAAAGAGTCGTGTAACGAGCATAGAAATTACGAAATATGATTAAGAAAAGATTCGTTAAAGAGAAAATGAAAAAGGAAAACAGCAAAGGGTGTTACGAAATATATTTCAATTAGAAATAAGAAAATATTATTTCAGATAGAAAATATATTTCTTATTAGGAAGAACAAAAGAGTAAGAAAATATATTTCTTATAAGAAATGAGAGAAGGATAATAAAGTAAGAAAAGAGTTATGTAAAGAGAAGATCAAAAAGAATAACAACAAAGGGTGTTATGAAATATATTTCAATTTGAAATAAAAAATATTATTTCAATTAAAAAATAGCCTAATTTTTCTTATTAGGAGGAAAAAAGAGTAAGAAAAGATTAATAACTTAGAAAAAAGACGGGTATGGGGAAAATTAAAAACAGCAAGTTGCGTTGTGCAATATATTCCAATTAAAACTAGAAAATACCACTTCAATCAGAAAATATATTTCATATTAGAAAGATAAAGAGCAAGGATTGAATAATAAAGTAAGAAAAGAGTTGTGTAAAGAGAAGATGAAAAAGAAAAAAACAAAGGGTGTTATGCAATACATTTCAAGTAGAAATTAGAAGATGATTCCAATTAGAAAATATTGTTTATTGTTAGAAATAAGAAAAAGAGTTAGAAAAGAGTAAGAAAGTAAGAAAAGAGTCGTGTAAAGAGAAGATGAAAAAAAAAGAAAAACAGCAAAGGGTGTTATGCAATACATTTAAATTAGAAATTATAAAATATAACTTCAGTTAGAAAATATGTTTCTTATTAGAAACAAGAAAAAGAGTAAGAAAAGAGTAATAAGTAAGAAAAGAGTCGGGTAAAGAGAAGATAAAAAAGAAAAATAGGAAAAGGTGTTGTACAGTATATTTCAACTAGGAATAAGAAAATATTATTTTAATTAGAAAATATATTTCTTATTAGGAAGAAGAAAAGAGTAAGAAAAGGGTAATAAATGAGAAAAGAGTCGGGTAAAGAGAAAGTGAAAATGAAAACAGCAAGTTGCGCTGTCCAATATATTCCAATTAAAAATTGGAAAATACCATTTTAATTAGAAAATATGTTTCTTATTAAAAATAAGAAAAAGTTAAGAAAGTAAGGAAGGAAGCGTGTAAAGAGAAGATTGAAAAAGGAAAACAGCAACAGGTGTTATGCAATACATTTCAATTAGAAAATATAATTTCAGTTAGAAAATGTGTTTTTTATTAGAAATAAGAAAAAGAGTAAGAAAAAAGTAATAAAGTGAAAAAAGAGTTGTCTAAAGAGAACATGAAAAAGAAAACAGCAAAGGGTCTTGTATAATATATTTCAAAAGCTGAAACGCTATATTTGCATGTCTTTTGTATGAGCAGGTTATAATAATAAGCATATGCTTCTGCTATTACCAGTAATAAAACTGCTAATGAGACGTTACGTTGCAAAATAGAAAATAGATAAATGGCTACCAGTCTACCTGGCAAAATTAAGTGAATAACAATTTTTCATTCGCCATAATTACGAACTAAAACGTTCAATTAGCTAGGGAATGACATTACAAAATTAGCTACGAGTTTATTTTTACTTTTGTAGTTGGGTCTTCTATTTGACGAACGGACATGCTTTCTAAAAAAATGTGTAATTCAATTCACATTACAAGACAAAATATAGTTAAATAATAAAAGGTTTTGGGTACCTATATGGGTAGAAATAATAGCCTTCGTTCTGAGTTCTGAATCAGTGTTGTCAGAACTTTGGAAGAATCTATGTTCTCAGTATTTTGGTTAAAGACCACCCAGTGAACACTGCACTGGCCTTTCCCCATCTCAGACTCATTATTGCATTACTATGGCGATCTACGTTGACATTGAAAAAGCCCTCTTTGCGATCGCACTTGAGAAAAATCGCATCTACGCTATGATACGGAACAACCAGTGGAGCTAGAAACATCTACAATACCCTTTTTACGCTTCTAAGAAACGGAGACATGTCCGGTAAAAGTGTTAAATTTGGGTCATAGTGATAAATTCTATTTTATCAGGTAAATGCAGTTCTTTTTATTCGTGTGGTCAGCTTAAATATTGTTGTAAAGTCCGACGAAATGATGAGTGTTAAGAGAAATTAAGACCCTACACTTCCATGTTATAATATGTGCTTAGAATCTATTGGCTTATTTCTGTGGCGTATTTTCTTTCGCCAAAAACATTATTCCTCATTTCTGGAGAGACAC
>JAQQPU010002152.1:31713-45368 GCA_029168905.1 Artemia sp. Kazakhstan ARC1039 | reverse complement strand
ATATATATATATATTGATTTAGGATGCCTTTAGGAATGTTTATGTAGTTATTCACTATGCGTTCACAAAATTACAATTTTTCCCTAGCGTAGTGATTTATATTTGTAATAGCATTTTTCGTGTCAAAAACTACCATAGTCAAAAGCGGGAATATTTCTGCTGATTTTTAACCCAAGAATTATCTTCTGTGCTATCGCTCATTTTAATTGCAATCAAACTTCCTGTGGTTTTAAGTACCCCCTCCAGAAAAATAAACATAGAAATTAAGGAGCCAATAATGTCAACATAAGAAAAATTTATCAAAATTGGTACCAACATTGTTGATTGATGAAAAAAAACCTTGCTGTGAAGTGGCGGAGGTTGTGAAAGGTTAAGCAGACCTTTTAGAAAACGTAATAACTGGTAACCAAACATCGGTCTTCCAATACAACCCTACAAGCTTTCGATTTACCATTTGTTAGGTTATATCATATTGTTTAGCTTTTAGAATTTGACCGAACATATCTGAACAACCTGAACATATCTGAAGCTGAATCTGTTTAAATACTTGCTATAGAGGTTTAAGCCCATCCAAAAACAATCATCTTGACTTTGATGGCATAGTATAATTAGTTTTTCTTTGGAAGGTTAAACAAATTTAAAATCTAGTCATAGTTGGTGCAATAGCGTTGACTTAGTGATAAAATAATATTTAAAGAAGTAGCTATCACAAGCCAATAAGGAGGATTTGCTTATTTTGGGCAGTAGCTTAATTGTTTTTTTTTTACTTACCTCTGTAATATTAGGAACAAAAGTTTTTTTTTTCAAATCTTGAAGTCAAGAAACGAATAGGGGACAATAGATGATAGGTAAGATAAGATATTAATAAAAAAAAATTACTAGCACAAGCCCCAAAGAGCCAAATTCGAATTTCAGAGACAATAAATAGCAAGATGACAACAAAAAATATGAGAATGACAAATCATTCGTTTGTCAGTGAACTAAGTTGGGAAATTTCAAAGTAGATTACAAAGATAAAAACTGGTTAAATTAAAAAAAATATATATATAAAAAACTTGAAAGGTACTTTAGGAAAAAAGAAGAAGGAGGAGAAGGAAACAAGCGAAGAACTGTAAAAACTTGGGCAGCAGCAGTACCAAATAATGAAAGATGGAAAGTAGCGAGATATTTTATTTATTTTTTCCTGTAATGAAGGGGACAAAGGTTTTTTCGTATCTGGAGGTACAGCAGCGACTGAAGTATAAGATAGGAACCGGCTTAGAAAAAACAGAAGGCGGGCAGAATGTGGGTTATAGCATATAATGCATTATAGCATTATAGCTTAGTTATAGCATTTAATGCATAAATGCTTATTTCTACTTTAATGTCACATTTAGTATTAGAAATAGTAATCCAAAAATGTGACCTTTGAAAATAGCCTTTGCATTAAAATTAGTAAAGATCTATGTTTATTTTTCTGGAGGGGGTACTTAAAACCACAAGAAGCTTGATTGCAATTAAGAAAGGGCTCGCGTTTAGAATGCGTGACATTCTTACATTTGATTCTTCTGAAATTACAATTTTGAAAAGCATAGTTTTCCAGTGGATTCATGGTATTTGATTTTTTTTTTTCAACTTAACTTGTTATCCACCAAACAATGTATTAGCACGTCTATTAATTTTATTTTTTTTTATTTTTATTTTTATTTTTTTTTGCATTTCAAAGGTCAAAATACAATTAAAAGGAACTACCGCTCAATAAGGTTTCCATAGTTCTTCCATAAGCCTAATTTATATTTGATTTGTCACCAATCAAAATTTGGGCATTTCGTGGAGCTTCGGGTGTTTCAAATGTATTATTAGCTGTCTTGTACACTAGAAAATATTGGCTTTCTAAAAATAGCTACTCGGAGAACGTGTTTCTACCGACGACAGATCAACATTTCCGTGGCTGCACGGGAGAAATGGGTGGGGATAAAGGCTAAACATTTTTTTGAATGCCATATTCTTTGCGTCTTTTGTCACTCCAGTTTCTACAAGACGTAGAACAAGATTTGTAATTCTAGCAGGTTCGTACTAGGTTCCAGGTGTCAAAACCTGTGAAGGCGGTTTTTACTCGTGTAGATACTATGCCGTAGCCTAGAGTAATGATGGCAAACACATAAATTATACCTATTCCCACCCCGATTACACCCACTTTGTTCAATTTACTGACGATAAACAAAAAAAGAGCTTTTAACGTCCTTTAAGATACCTTGTTTTTCCTGTTTTATTTTTTTCAAGAAGTTCACACTGCTTTTATTAGACGAATTTGAGTAATATTGCAATTTTAACATCATGATCATCCAGATCAGGATTGCAAAAAAAAAAAAATATTCAAGAGCATAGTTTTTGCCATCGAGCGGTATATCTTTCTTCCTCATGTGGTTAATAATATTAACCACATAAGCGTCTAGAAATTTTACACAGCATATGAATACAGGGAAGAACTAGCTCAAGAACGTAGAGTAGATTGGAAATTTTGAAATTCACCATTGGACACGGCCAGAGGCGTCATTTTATTTTATTTTTTTTTGGGGGGGGGGGGCGGTGAGGGTGAAAGGCGTCAGTTTCCCCCCAATAATTTGGATTTTAAAAAATGTTATATAGCTTATGTCCCTTGACTATCGGGATATAGACCCGTCTTGCCCCCCCCCAATGAAAATAATGAAGCTACTCCCCTGGATACCGCATGTGAAGATGGGTCCATTCTTGACTCACATTGTATTTTTTTTTTTTTTTTTATACTAGCTTTCAGCAGAGGACAGCTGCAATTGCACAGATCTTTTAAAAATTGGGTCAAGAAAGGGCTCAACCGTAGAATAATTCCTCTGATATCCCTCTGATAGGTTATACTAAATTGTTTTACTAGCAAAGTTTTGTTTACGATCATTTTACGTGCTATCAAAGTACGTTAATTGCTATTTGTGACGCTCCTAAGGTGTGCAGATTGCGATTGTCTCATTCATGGCTTTGGCAGTGCACACTGCACAATGTCAAGCTTAACCGTAATTGTGTATATGTATGATGTTCAACTGCTTACATGTTAATCCTGAAAATAATCTTTTTATTTATTACCTTACTCGTAATATATTTTTGTTTGTTTAGATTTAGGTCAGACAGTTATCTTCTCAGTATAAAATAAGGTAAGAAGATTAACATGGGGAAAAACAGAAGATAAGTGTAACACGTAAACGGTTGCTTGTGGTTTCTACAGTCAAACGTAAAATAGTATCTTAATGAAACATGAACCACTTGATCGCAAGCGGTCTTTCCAACTTATGTATAGAATTAAGCAGGGAGATAAACATTATCTATAGGCTACCATTGATAATATTAAGATCATCGTTTTTTATTCTCTAGCCCTACTACCAATTTTTAAAGATTTTACGGTCAAAAAATTAATAGCTACAGCCACAGTAAGAGCATTTTGGGTGAACGAATTAATAAAAAAAAATAAAAAAAAAAAAAAAAAAAAAAAAAAAAAAAAAAAAAAAAAAAAAAACAAGAGCATTCTAACGTCATTGCGACACATTTTTTTATATTTATTACTAATAAAAACGTTCGTAAATAAAATAAAAAACTTTCCAGAAAGCCATTTAGCCAAAAAAAAAGTAAAATTAATATGCAAATTTCGTTTTAGTTATTCATGTACGGTGAGCCAAAATCAAAACCTTCATTAATTTAAAAACGTTCAAAAACTAAACGAGAAAAAAGTTTTTTTAACTGAAAGTAAGGAGCGACATTAAAACTTAAAACGAAGAAAAATTATTCCGTATATGAAAGGGGCTGTCCTCTCCTCAACGCCTCGCTCTTTACGCTAAAGTTTTTTATTGTTTTAAAAAATAGAGTTGTGAGAGAGAGTCAAAATTGTAAATTACGCAACAAACAATTATTAATAAAAGAGCAGTAAAAACACGTAGCTTAAGGCACAATTCTTCTACAAAAGGATCCCTAATGCATAAGGAACAAAATGCTTAAGAAAATGATTTTCTCGCCACCAAGCCTGATTACTACTACTACTAAAAACTCACCGCAGCACCAAGCCGCCTGAGGCAAACACAGCTACACACGCTTCTCCTCTATTCCAATCTATTCAAATCCTCCCTCTTTACACCCTCCCTGGAAGTTCCAATTTCCCTTAAATCTTTCTTTATGGCATCCTCCCACCCGAACCGCAGACGACCTGTTTTCCGTTTAGTCCTAGATGGTTGGCCGAAAAGGACAATCTTCGTCAATCTGTCATCCTTCATCCGCAGAACCTGCCCTAACCATGTCAACCTTTCTCTCATTATAGCCCAAGTCTGATTAATTCAAGATATTTGCTACAAAAAATTGCTGCTAAGTCAAAAAGGTAATATTCTTGTGTGAGCAGGTCAAACTTTATGGCATGAGCTTTGAGGAAAACTTTATTAGCTTTAATGACGCCCTGGGAGCCCCACATTGAACACGTCGTTTCATAGTAGGTTCACGTAAAGATTCATAAAGTCATCAGGATTATTGCTAAAACCATCGTAATCATCAAAACCAAACTACTCAAAAACTTAAAATGTAGAATGGAGATGGAAATCCAAGCTTTCAACATTTTCCTTACGTTAACGTTTCAAAAATAGAAAAGAAACAATTTAATTTGTGTGAACTAGAAAGCATTTTCATTTATTTCTTTCGATTCAAAGTTTCTGCGAATTATAATCGTGATTGCAGTCTGTAGTGTTGACAGACTAAACAGACTCGAAGTGTGAAAAGGAGCTGTTTCAATATAAAGAAAAATAATATAATATAATATAAAAATAAATATAAAACCGTTACCTAACACGCAACGTAAAGTTTAACTTTTGCAATGTGGAAGATCCTTTATATAAAGACGTAAGGGCTTTCTCTGCTATGGATAAGATTAGCAAAACCGATTGTCGATCGTACACCAATCGATGTAAGGAGTACGAAGACCCCCCTATCTTTAATTATGTTGGCTGCCTATGTTGGCTAATTATATTTTTTCTGCCAATTCAGAAACATTTCAAGCTTAACATGGAATTTGAAGAAAGAATTGCATTTATTTATTTGACTTTGGACTCCACTTCAGCCTAATCTGATCTAGTATACTGTAAGGAGATAAATTCCTTGTGATATGAAGTACCAATAAGAACAGGAAGGTATAGATGGCAATGGATAATTTATTATGGGACAGGGGGCAACTGCCCCCTCCAAACCCCAGTTTGCCCTCCCCCCCAGCTGAAATTTAGTTTCTTCAAAAATCTTGTCAAATCTATTATAGCCTAAGCCTGCATAATTCAAGCATCCAGAGAAACTAGTCAGTTTTCTTTAGTATATCTTTGCCTTTATGGTACTATATAGTTCGTTTTTCATTGTCACTATCATTTTCACTTGATTTGGGAAAACTGGCTCTAACGTTGCCCATTTCCCCCCAGGATATTGACGAAATTGTGCTAGTGATAGATGAATAAAATTTAGTGTTGGGCGATATTCAATTAGTGTTGGGCGATATTCAATATCGATATTGATATATCGATATATCAGAGCAAATATCGAATATCGAAACGAAAGTATCGATATCGAAAACGATATTTGAACATATTTGACTATTTTTGGCCTTTTCTGCTACTGGTAAACGTCCTGCAGAAAAGATCCAACATAGAAAATTGTTTGGGAAATGGGCGAAAAGAAGAACAATGATGTATTTAATCCATTGACTCATACATGCTGATACACAGCATACTTACCTGTATCCATAAGTTGGTATAGCCTGTTCTCAAACCCAAACTACTTTTAGTCAGGAGGACTTCCAAATGTTGCTGAGAACCTCCAAAAGGCCTTGGCTGTATTAATGCCTTCTAAGCTGATAGGCCTTGCTCATATAAAAGAGAATTGGCTTTCTATGCTGAATCCAAATATATAGCATTCATTCAGTTTAGTGTTCCCATCAAAAGATACGAGCCTGAGAAAATTTGCATGATTTTTGGGAAAGGGGAGAAACCCCCCAAAAAGTCAAAGAATCTTAAAGAAAAGCGTACCATCAGATTCAGCATATCATGGAACCCTACTTGTAAAGATTTTAACCTCCTGTCAGCGTAAATGTAGAATTTTGTACTTTTTGTCAGAATAAAAATCACGGATGCATGTTTATTTATTCCTCTTTCTTTCGCCAGCGTGATCGCATCAATTCAAAGGCCCAAGAATGTTGGGAAAGTGCTCGTTCGAAAGAAAATAACAGTTCTAGTTCCCTTTTAAAGTGACCCGAGATATTGGAGAGCCAATAGCCCCCCTCCCACACCCTTTTCCCCTGAAAACACCCGATCCCAATTTTGAGATATTCATTTTGTTCACCATAGTTGAAAGATCGAAAAAATTTTCCTCCGGAGATAACCTGACTCCCCGCAACCTGAGGAAAGGGCTTTAAGTTATGAATTTGCCTATTGTTTACGTATAATATTTTGTATTTGTAAGTAAACAGGCCTTTTTAGGGGAGGGGGAATTTTCTGTGGGGGGATTTTCCACAGGTAGAATTTCCCATGGGCAGGGAAGTTTCCGGGGCTGAACTAACAAGGGGGAATTTTACACCGGAGAACTCCTATACAAAATTCGTCATAATGTTTCCCTGCCGATTCAATTTTTGATGTAGAGATGTTCCGAGGAAATTGTCATGATCCCCCATGGTACCCGGGGGAAGGGCTATAAGTTATGAATTTTGTCTGTTGTTTACATATAGTTTCTGTTATTTGGAAGTAAACAGACGTTTTTAGGGAGGGAAATTTTGCGCAAGGGGATTTTCCACGGGGAGAATTTTCCATGGGCAGGGAAGTTTCCGAAGATGAACTTATAAGGAGAAATATTACACGGGAGGCTTTGCCAGAACTCTTATATCAAATTTGTTTACTTTCTCTTTGCCGATTCAATTTAACATCTAGAGATGTTCCGGGGATATTATCCGGGGTAAATTTTCAGAGAGGTTAAAATTGCCTGGGAGATTTTTTTGTGGGAGGGGGGGAGTTCCCACGGGGGAAATTTTCCATGGGAAAGTTTTCAGTGGGAGCAATTCTTCGTGGCGGAATTTTTCGCAGGAGATATTCTCCAAGTGGAAATTTTTCGCGGGAGAAATTCTTCATCAGAGGATTTTCCGTGGAAGAAACTTTCCATTCGGAGGATGGGATTTCAATGAAAAATTTCCTGTTGAAGGAGTTTTCCGGCATGATTTGAAAAAGATCAAAAATTAAATGAAAGACAAGTCTTTTTTTTCAAATGAAAATAGGCGTAAGAGAAATTTCTAGGCAAAATTGTCCACAAGAAAATATCTGGGTGGAATTTTCAGCAGGGACGGATTTGTAGTGATGGTTTCCTGGTATTAAATGAAAACAACCAAAAATTAAATAAAAAACAATTTTTTTTCAACGGAAACTAGGGAGACATATTGAAACTTGAAACAAAAAGAAATCCTACCGTATGCGAGGGGAGTTACTCCCTCCTTTAAAGAGTTCCAATTATTTAAAAACAACTCCTGAAACACAAGGGTTATTTAATTAGAATAAGAAGCTTGTTTTTAAAATACTAGACAAAACGTATATGAAGGGCATCCCTCTCATATACGGAATAATTTCTGTTCGTTTTAAGTTTTAATGCTGAACCTTACTTTCAGTTGAAAAAACCTGTTTTCTTCTTTTTTATTTAATCACTGAAAGGTAGAACAAATGCTCAGGGAAAAAACATTGACATGTTGCTGAGTTTGAATAGCCAAAAGTAGTCAGTAGGTCATCTTTCTTTCCCCTGAGCCCGAGTAATTTCAAGTCTAGATTTCTATGATATTCACTCTTGTAATCGAAGTTTGTTTTTATTGCTTGATTTTCTATTATTCAAAGTTTAAAAACATTGTGCAAAATACACTTTTATTATAATTGTTGGTACTTTTCTATCAGCCAGTACACATTTGAGAATTTGGATCTACAGGTACGGGGTAGAAACAACCGCTATGCTTGGGAAATAGATAGGATATAATAATAATAATAATATATATTGAATCTATAATATGCGTACCATTCAGAATCAGGGATAGCAGATGCGGATAAAGACTCATCGCTTTTAGAGGACAGAAAACGCCAAAGGAGAGAAGGATTAATTTTGGCCCGTGTAGATTCGATATCAATCATCTTTTTTCATATGTAAAAAAAATCATCATATAAAATCATCAATCATATATATAATTTGGGCTGTATATTTGCACACTAGGGGGATGGTGGGATGGGGGTTAAGTATAGCGGGGCTGCATGCAATAAGTAACCTAACCTAAATAGACCAAAATACCAACTAAATATTTATTAAAATATAGCTACAATGTAGTTTTCCACTGAATCGAAGCTAATTGTCTCCGTATACAAACAGCAATAAACCGGTTGTTGTATGATTTTATAGATTCAGATTCTCGAGTGTGTAGTGGCTAACAGATAAGTACCTATTTTTTTTTAACTTTGCAAAGCCAAGAGTTAATCTGAATAAAAACTGATCAGAAATATCGAAATCGATATATCGATTATCGAATATCGAAAGTAAAAATATCGATATTTCGATATATCGTTTGATCAAATTATCGCCCAACACTAATAAAATTTCCATAGCCAAGAACAATTGGACCTTAAAATTAGGTCAAATAGCCCCAGTATGGGGTCAAGCAATATACGCAAATACCCTTCTAGAGAAACATGTCCAGAGACGTTTTTCCAGTTATCTTAATTCGATAAATATCTTGGCTTGTGTCCCGAATCGAAATAGTCTCAGTTGTGTCGGATATTCGGCGGAAGTTAAATATGCAAATGTAATGACGTAATTGTTCGGGTATGAGTATGCGTATGCCAAGCTTTGAATGGATCACGCTTGCTTTGATAGCGGCTCATAAGTTTATGCAGTATGAATTAACTAATCAAATAAATTCTCAGGTAAATTAGCTGCGGAAGAGTGCAGGGATGAGCTGCCAATAAGATCGTAAGTTACTGAAAATTTATGGACCGGGTCTCGATTGTACTTTGACCCAGTAAACACTAAAAGAATGTCGTTCGACAGAATATAACAGTGGGGGAGCCCGTATGATTTAACTAAACTATCAAAGATTAGAATGCTATCAAATATCTGCATATATTTATTTCATGCATTGTTATTAGCCTCAAAGGGTTGGACACAGGCTCGTACACAAAAATTGAGCTTTTCCGTTTATTTGCACCCACGAGCGTTCTAATTCTGGAAATACTTTATTTAATTAATAAAATAGATATAAAAATAAAAAAACACATAAACCTAACCCCCCCCCCCCTCCCAATGAATAATTAAACGATAAAATATATTAATGTAGAATTAACATTAGATATGTTGATTTAAGGCCGTAGCCAGGATTTTTTCAGGGAAGGAGAGGTGTACAAAAATTAAAAACCGGATCAAAAATTTTTTATTTGCATTTTGTTACATTTTTATGAATTGGACAAAAATTTCGGAGTAGGGTGCAAATATTTTTGGTCTAATATTTGCCATTGCTAGGAACTCGGATACGCTGTAGGACCATCGCTTCTTTGGTCGGACGAGAGGTCGCTTCCAACCAGCATTGACAGGGTCACAGTGGAAGATCATCTTTGCGGGTAAGTGCGGGGCATTCGAAGTAGATGTCCAAACCACCGTAAGGCAGTGGCGTAATTTCGTCAAAATCCTGGGGGAGGGGGCAAAGTTGGAGGCAATTTCCCAATCAAGTGAAAACGACAATGAAAGCTGAAAAATGAGCCATATAGCACCATAATGGGAAAGATATACTAAAGAAAACTGACCCATTTCTCTATATATTTGAATTATGCAGACTTATCTTAGTTTAGACAAGATTTTTGAAGCAACTCAATTTCAGCTGGAGGGACAAACTGGGATCTGGGAGGGGAGGCAAACTGTGGTCCGGGAGAGGCAAACTAGGGTCTAGGGGCAGTTGCCCTCCTGCACCATAAAAAATTACGTCCCAGTTTAGAGGGGGGTTTCAGGGAGAGGATGAAAATCGAAGATATTGCAAACTGTACTTAAAATATGCGAGACCATAGGAACAAGTCGAGATTTCACGGAGGGGACCTGAAACCTTTTCCCCTCTGGGTACGTCCCACACTGCTTGTATTGAATGGTTTAATGTTTTTAAGTGTATTATTCATTTAACAAATTATAAGCATACATTCAGTCACGGTGACTCTAATATTTTCTTTCTTGGGAAAGGGGTGGAAGCCAGATTTCAATTGCATTAATTTTGGAACTGTTACTTGACCTAATACCCTAAGAGCACTAATAGCACTTTAGATTAAAAGTAAAAAAAACTAAAAAACTCACAAAAAAATAAAAAAAAGCATAAAAATTTTTTATATCCATTTTTGTTACGTTTTTACGAGTCAGACAAAGATTTCTGGGGGGAGGGGGGTTCAAACCCCCTAAAACCCCTCCTGGCTACGGTCTTGCAGATCACCCCTCCCCTAATATAAAAATAGCCTATATACCCCAAATTATATATACTCAATGTATTTTCCGTAAAACCCCTCTTTTCTTCCCAGCGCTTATTGTCGTTGCAGTTGCTTGTTTGCCGTTAACTTGATATGAAGAAAAGAGCCGGTGTATCGAAAAATCTTTGAGTATACACAATTTGGGGTATATATTAGCAGTTAGCACATTATGGGGGGGGGGAGCAAAGTGATGCACTCTTAGGAATAATATAAATAAATACTTTATAATTTTTTCAAGGTAGTTTTCAGGATTTTATATATAGAGAATGTTAAATATATTTTAAGACGGACTTAGTCCAATCGATTTAAAAAAAAAATAATCCAAGACACCAACTGAAGCTTACATTTTAGATCAAGATTCGTAACGTTTTAGGTCCAAAAATTGGACTCTAATTTCTAATAAAATTAAGTTTATTGTTTTGACCCGTTTGCCAGACATAAAAACTGTAAGCTTTTAGGTCACTACTCTTTAATTTTTTCTGGAAGTAATTCGGAGCAAACATAAGAAAAATTACCCCCAGCCCATATATAAAGAAGGAAAACAAAATACAAAAATTGAACATCAGCCAATTTCCAGTTTTTGGGGTTACTGCGAATTAGAGAAGAATATAAATTGTACGTGCAAGACAATCTTCCTTTGAGGGTTCCTTAATCTGCTTCTCGCTATAGAAAACAATAAATAATTTCAATTAAAACATAGTTATCTGAATTTACTTCAACTATGGTTAAGCAAACAAAACATTAAAGCCTACATAACCTTGAGCGCTATTTTTGCTTCTCTCGTGTGCCAAACACATTATTTCAAAAGGCTCTATGTAACACTTTCAGAAAAAACAGACGTAACTTATAATCAAACTAGGCAAACCACTGGCACACTAGATCCCGTAGAAAAGTAATTTGCAGACAAAATTGCGAAATTGAAACAGGTCTAGTTGTATTGAATAGGTTCTAATATATCCTCCACTCACAGGCGAAGTCCCGCTACTGTCCAGCGCGGGTACTTCTGGCTGCTGGGTTTCCCCTCTGGCCCGATTCACACCTCTTTAAGCAACCTCGTGATCCATGCCTCCGCTAGGGTCACGATGTTGACGCAAGACTTAGTGCAAACGCCTACTCAACATGGGCAACTATGTCAGTGGAACCCCAACCTTAACCTATCCGCTGTTTCCAGCCCCAGCATAGGTAACAGAAGCATGCTACCGCTTCCAGCCGTCATAGAAGCATTATAATTTGCATTATGAAGTAATTTGCGCTCGGTTTTCAAATCCCAGCGGAAACATTTTTTTTTGTATGCAATTACACTGTGAAAAGTTTCTATTTCATCACAGACAGTACAAAATAGAAAATTAGTTTCTTGGGTATTTACGTGGCATAATGACCACGCCAAAGAAGTACAGTTAGGTTAATCCTAATGAAATATACCAAAATATGATGAAAATATAATACTTTAGGAACAAGATTATGGAAAGCAGGCCGCCAAGAACCCATTATATTTAAATATCTAACCACCTCTACATATTAAATATTTAATAAAAAAAATATACCTGCATAGCATTTTATATCGCCCAAGCTAAGCTGATTGGACACAGAAAACCGGTTTCATCAAACAGTTCGTGGTAACGAACTGTAAGTAAGGAGCGACCCGGCTCAATGGTAATCAAAACTCTGGAAAACAGGATTTTGATACCAATAGATATATCAAAAGAATCCGATTTTAATGCTGATTTCGAATATATAAGTTTCATCAAGTTTAGTCCTACCTATTTAAAGTTACACGCCTGAGAGAATTTGGCTGATTTTCGAAAAAAGGGGGAAAGATTCCTAAAAGTTATAGAACCTTAATGAAAATCACACCGTCATATTCAGCGTATCAGAGAACCCTACTGTAGAGGTTTCAAGCTCCTATCTACAAAAATGTGAAATTTTGTATTTTTTGCCAGAAGAAAGATCACGGATGCGTGTTTATTTGTTTGTTTTTTTTTTTCCAGGGGTGAACGTATCGACCCAGTGGTCCTAGAATATCGTGGGAGGGCTCATTGGAACAGAAATTAAAAGTTCTAGTGCCCTTTTTTAGTGACCAACAAAAATGGAGGGCAACTAGGCTCCCTCCCACGCTCATTTTTTTCCCAAAGTCACCCGATCAAAATTTTGAGATAGCCATTTTGTTCAGCATGGTCGAAAATATGATAAATATGTCTTTTAGGATGACTTAATTCCCCGAAGTCCTCGGGGGGGGGGCTGAAAGTTATGAACTTTACCCAATGTTAACATATAGTATTGGTTATTGGGAAATATACAGACGTTTTCAGGGGGGATTTTTTTCTGGCAGTGGGTGGGTGTGTCGGGGGTTATATGGGAGGATCTTTCCATGAAGGAAGTTTTCATGGGGGAAGAGACATTGCTATGGAGGGGACGCCGGATTTCCGTGCATTATTTAAAAAAAGATCAGAAATAAAAAAAACAAGTTTTTCAACTGAAAGTAAGCAGCAACATCAAAACTTAAAACGAACACAAAGTATTACGCATATGATTGGGTGCACCCCCTAGTCAATACCTCGCTCTTTAAGCCAAAGATTTTTTAGTACTTTCATAGGAGCTATTTATTCTAATTAACGGCCTTTGTGATTAAGTGGTCATTTTTAAAGAATTGGAACAAAATTCGAACTTTAGCTTAAAGAGCAAGGTATTGACTAGGGAGCGAACCCCTAATATACGCATTAAAAATATATGAATATAGAAGTTCTTTACGTAAGTCAATTCGTAAGTTACGTATATTTATTACTAATAAAAAGTTCGTAAATAAAATTAAACAAGTTTCGAGAAAGCCATTTAACCAAATAAAAGTAAAATTGATAGGCAAATTTTGTTTTAATTATTCATGTACGGTGAGCCAAAATCAAAACCTGCATTAATTCAAAAACGTTCAAAAATTAAATAAAAAAACAAGTTTTTTTTAACTGAAGGTAAGGATCGACGTTAAAACTTAAAACGAACAGAAATTATTCCGCATATGAAAGGGGCTGTCCCCTACTCAACGCCTCGCTCTTTACGCTAAAGTTTGACTTTCTCACACCTCTATTTTTTTAAACAATAAAAAACTTTAGCGTAAACAGCGAGGCG
>JAQQPU010002152.1:17421-31377 GCA_029168905.1 Artemia sp. Kazakhstan ARC1039 | reverse complement strand
CCCCTTCCCCTTCATATCCCTAGGCTATGCAAAACATAAAACAAAGATTATACCATGAGGTTCCTTATTTTATGCTTCAGTCCAAGATAATAGTCCTTACCCTGACAATGCACCCTCTCCCCCCCCCCTCCAATAGACACATATATAGCCCTGATAATGTATTTGTGTGTTATTTCCCATGGTTGATCAGTTGTGAAAACCGGTTACTCAGTGTGGACTCGGAGATATTTAATTTAGCCTGAGGGAGATTGCTGAATATTGGATTAAAAAAAATAATAGGTTATTGAGTTTAAAATGTCAGTAAAAATAGAAGGATACCTGATGTTCTGATTAATGTAAATATGCTGCCTATTACAAATTAGGGTACTTGTTCGTTAAACAGAACACACCCAGAGGTGAACTTAGGTTAACCCTAATGAAATAAACCAAAATCTGAAGATAATATAATGCTTTAGAAACAAAATTATGGAAACTACGAAAAAGAATTATGGAAAGCAGGTTGCGCAGAACGCATTGCATTAAATACCTAACCACCTCTTTATTTTATAAAAAAAACAAGTTTTTTCAGCTGAAAGTAAGGAGCAACATTAAAAAACTAAATTATTACCTATATAAAGCGAAGATAATTTCTTAAACCACATTGGCCTGCCATAATACAAGAAAAGGAAACGATCAAAAATGGGGTTTTTAAGGCCAAACCAGAATACTGAATGAACATACAAAGCGAATATTTAGAGAGGACAACCGCCTCTCTTTTTCAGCGCGAAACGAAATAATGTATTCAAGAAAAGTGCCCAAGAAAAAAAACAACAAAAATAAATGCAGAAAGTCAATGTGAAAAGAAACCAAAAAACCAATGAAAAAACTAAAAAATTAAAAGATGAATAAAACTCAATAAAAGCCAAAAATTACAAGAATTAAAACCAAATACCTAACAACCATAAAAGCAAGTCATTCGCCAATATCCACGGGGCGGGGGAGGGGGCCTAGTTTCCCTCCAATTTTTTGGGTCACTTAAAAACGTGCACTAGAACTTTTAATTCCGTTCGAATGAGCCCTCTCCCGATATTCTAGGACAGTTGGATCGATACGGTCACCCCTGGAAAAAAAAGTATCCGTGATCTTTTTTCTGGCAAAAAATACAAAATTCCACATTTTTGCATATAGGAGCTTGAAACCTATCAAGTACGGTTCTCCGATACGCTGAATCTGATGGTGTGATTTTCATTGAGATCACATGGCTTTTAGGGGCTGTTTCCCCCTTTTCCAAAATCAGGAAAATTCTCTCAGACTCGTAACCTTTGATGGGTAATATTAAAGTTGATAAAATTTATATATTTGAAATCAGCATAAAAAGACAATTCTTTTAATATATCCGTTGGTATCAAAACTCCGTTTTTTAGAGATGCGGTTACTTTTGAGCCGGGTCGCTCCTTACTTACAGTTCGTGGTAACGAACTGTCTGAAATATTTAATCAAAGTATACATACATCGTAGTTTTTATCACTCAAAACAAGCAAATCATAACCGATTCCAGAGAGGCAGACCAGTTTTGTCCGATCTTATACAGCGTAATTCTTGAGTGTGTTCCGTTTAACGAACAAGTACCTAAATTAGGATTTCAATTGTTTTTACTTTAGCTTTTTATATAGACCATGGCTAAATAAAACTATTGGGGGGTATGTTGAAGAATTATCAAAAACGCAAGAAAAACCATAAAAATGGGCACAAATGTAGTAACATAAAAGTGTTTCTCTTTTTGTTCTAGCCTGTCTCCTTGTGGAGTACCGCTATTCTTCACCTTTTCCGTACGAATTTATTATCTTGGTTATTTGAAAATGTGTCAATTTAAAAACAGTTGGTACACTTATTTGCTCTGATTTTTAGGATGACTCTTGTATTTATTGCACAGTTTTGAACATTGGAACAACATTAAGACATAAATGAATTCAAAATTAAATATGTATAATGAACTAAAAGCTGTCAGTTTAGTTTTTTCTTTTACCTGACATGTATAATGTACAAATTTGCAAATTTATGTGAATGAATACACCCTTTTGTGTTATATTATTAAAGAAAAACAAATAATTACTCAAAGAGGCCAGGTCGTTCTAATCTATAATGCACTTTTCGTTTCGATCTGACGACATTTTTGAGGGGTATCTGGATTTTCTTTGAAATCAAATAGATTACTTTTCATTATTAACGATTTTGGCGAGGAGGTTTCTGTACATAAGGGAATTAGGTAAGTGGCCATTACTTCCTTGACCTTGTAGCCAATGTTTAAAAACAAACACTCAGTGGGACCATTCTTCTTTAGAAAAAAAAAGTGTATATCGTAGATGGTGGCTTTAGAAGACTCTCGCACGAGGTGGGTGTTATTGCATAAGACATGAAAACTTAAATCCATAGACCTGGATAGTATTATGGTAAAGATTGAGTAAAGATTTTGCAAATCTTTACCCAAGGATTAAAAAATAATTTATTTGACTACACTGCCTTTCTCTTAAATTGAGAAAAACAGATGCGAAGAAGAAAAGTAAAAATGGGCAAAACTGTTAATTAAGACAGTTAAAACATCGAACATAGTCTGAATAAGTTAGGGAGTGGTTGATTTTGTCACCCCAAAACATAGAAGAAATAGAAAAAAAAGACAATAACAAGTTCAAAGTAAGATTGCTTTGAATGGACTGGAGTAGAGGAGGAGCGTGCGCAAATATATTGGCCTCAGGTGGCCTGGAGATGCAATGAGCTTTTAATAGTAATAGAAGTAGAAAAAGAGGAGAGGGTAAAAGAGAAAAACGTTACGACAATAATATAAAAGAAACAATGAAAAAAATTATCCCCAGGTAGCAGACCTCTAGACTATCTTGAACAAAATGCTATCTCAAAATTTGAGATAAAGTAGATTAGTAAAGTGAATTGGGTGGGAAGAGGTCATAAGGAAGAATTTAAGAAAAATCGGAACTTCTATGTAGGGGTAAAGAGTGAGGCCTTGAATAGACCTGGGTGGAGGAGGAAGTGCACAGCTGTGTCGGCCTTAGGCAGCCTGGTGCTATAGTGAGTTATTAATGGTGGTAGTATTATGAGTAAATAACACATATAATAGCATATACAGCTAAGTCCCAGCTTCTCATTAATTTGGCGAAGACTTGTAATCGCAAATCTTGCCCGTCTCAAATCAAGCAATCAATTTATTCAAAAGAAACATTACAGAAATTACAGAACTTTATACCCCCACAAAGGCTCTTTGGCCTGTGAGGGTGGGAGACTAAACATAACATTAAATAATGGCACTAAAATCAAACAGAAGAACAAAAAGAAAAAAAAATAAACAACACCAAAAACTACCATGCCAATCAAAATAAATAAATAAACAAATTGAAAAGGAAAGATAGAGGGAAAAAAGAAGGGAGGAGAGAACTAACTGTGTAGGCATCAGAGGTGGTTGGTTAGCTGTTTTTCAAATTGTTCATAAGAATGAGATAGCCGAATTTTCACTGGTAGGGAATTCTATATGGAGGCACAACATAAAACTGGATTGAAATCTAATCTTATGGTTTTGTTTTGGTTTTTGTTTTTGTCATGGTTAAAGTTTTGCTAATTTTGATATGAGATCCGCTGAGCATTACAGAAAAGAAAAATGTTGCTGCTTTTACGTGTCAGGAGCATAGCCACTAAAACTACATCATTTAAGGTACTTACGTACTATAGCGACCACACTGTTGTTCCTGACCTGTTGTAAAAACTGGTTTCTCTGTGCGCACTCGGAGATAATTAACTTAGCCTGAGTGAGATAAACTACTATGTAGGTATATTTCTAATTCAATATTTAATATATAAAGTTGGTTATGTTAGGTATTTAATATAATGCGTTTTGGGTGGCCAGCTTTCCATAATTCTGTATTGTAGTTTCCATAATTTTTTTACTTAAACATTGTATTTTCATCATATTTTGGTATATTTCATTATGATTAACCTAACTTCACTTCTTGAGTGTGGTCGATATAATAGGCCTACTTAAGTACTAATAGGCCTACTTAAGTACTTAATTCAAATTCAGAAACCTCTCGCCTTAGCGACTAAAAGTGCAGAAGAATGACAAGAACAAGATGGTACTAAAGTTAGTTTCGCATGCTGGTACATCACATGTGATCTATTTTCTATCTGTTTGACTTTTGACAATACGTGAAAGGAAGATTATATTCTATCAAGTGTGAAGGATAACGGTCTTTCACTGACGGACCTCCTGCCTCTTCACAAAGTTGAGTTCGTACAAGATCACTGTGCATTATTACTCGAAGAATAGAAGATAGTAAGACTTCAAGTCTTTGTTGGTTGTTGTTTTCAATCGAAATAAGGGATTATTCATGCAAGTTTTGTTCTTTTTAAAGTCTAAAAAAAAAATCTGGGTTTTAAACATGAGGAAATCCCACCAACAACCAGAGCAAATAACCCGAATAATGAGTTTGCATAACATGAAACCAATATTGGCACACGAGGTTTGCCACCCGGTGACAAAAAATCACTAGATTTGAGTGATTTTCCGGTTGATTTAGTGATTTTTTTCAATAATCTAGTGATTTATGTGCAAATTTAGTAATATTTTGTTTAGACAATATCAAAAATCACTAGAAATAGTGATAAATAACTAGGGGTGGCAACAATGTGGCACAAGGCCATCAGATTTATCCTGTGTCGCTTTATGGACTAGATAGGTAATCAGCCTGTCGAGCTCACGGGGTGACCTTGCTTAGTAGACATGAAGTCTCTGTGGGCAGGTATTCAGATTTTTTTTTTTGCGGAGGGGCCATAATATTTTTTTGGAGAGGGGAGGCAATAAAAAAAAACATTTGATAACTTGTGTTATAACTACCAACAAATGTAATCAAATCTAGGATTTCATGTGTGTACGGATCCCAGGCCCCTTACCCCTGCGTTACTCTCTGCTTCCCTGTCATTGAAATGTAGAATATAGGGTAGAATATCCCAGGGTGAACTTACTTAGTAGATATGAAATTCCCTGCAGGCACGTACCCAAACAATTTTTACAGGTGGGCAATAATAATTTTTTTTGGAGGGGGAGGAAAGGCAATAATAAATGAAAAATTTTCTACAGGTGGGCAAAAATAATTGTTTTTGGAGGGGAAGGAGAGGCAATAATAAATAGAATTTGATACCCCTTGACGCACCCCATGCCCCTGCGTAATTCCCTGCTTCGCCATCATTGAAATCTAGAATATAGGGGGAAGGGAGACTTAAAATGAAAGTTTGATTCGTCAAAAATATCCCATAACAGGGAAGGTTTTGGAACATTATATGCTATTGATTTCCAACGTTTAAGGATTATGACTATATCTTTTAGGAATAAATTGTTATATTTTATCACTGTTCTTCGTCAGAACTACATCAGACTGGGAACTAACTTGCTTGAGCCTCGAAGACATCCTACAGCAGCAAAGCCGAAGGGATAAAACTCCAGGTACCTTGGTAGACCCGGCAGGCACAAAGGTTGGGATGAAGACCTAGGCGTAAGAACGGAAACAGCCCTGGGCAGGAAGAACGGATAGGTGCATCACCCGAGGTGAACAAGGAGCAAACCTGTGATAGACAGTATACCCTCTTTATATACACAGTACACAGTATCTCACTTTGGAGAAGGTTCAGATAAATCTATGAGAGGGCGCCCAAATAATGAGAATCCTCTTTTATTACATATTGAAACAGTATATAGTTTCGAGCAAGTATTTAAAACTTGAGTCCATGTATATTCATCAGGTAAAAAACTTAAGGAGCTTAAAACAAGGTCACCTCATGTGGTCTCAGATCACAAGGGAAGTACGGCAGGCACATATATACAACCACTTGGAGCAAGAATTAGGAGCAACATGACATTGAAAACACTTCATGTGCCCAGATGTAAAATAAATTTTGTCTTTTTGGCTTAGAAAACTGCTAGTTTAAGAGACTTGCATCCTATCTTATCATGTAAAATGCCTTCGACATAATAATACGGATACAATTAAAATCTTCATTTAGTATTCTCCTTGCAGGCCAAAATAATCTTGTTTTCTTTGGCAATTTTGTTCTAAATTTAGGCTTCAGCAATTTTTTCAACCAAAACGAAAACATGTTGCAATTTTAACTTCAAGGGTGTTTGGGCTTCCAAGACTGATGTTTTTATATTTGTAAGAAATTCAAGAATTAAAAACACTTTAGTACATGAACACTGATATTACTTATTAATACGACAAAAGATGTAAGATTTTCTAGCCATATGTTCAAAAGATGTTAATTATTAGAAGGCGAATTTACCAAAAAGTCATTGTAGTTTTTTTTTTTTTTTTGCATTCTCTGGACTTGAGAAAATGATTTTGCAAAGGTATAATAATTTGGCTACTTACCAGGAAAATGACAGTGGTGAATCCGCCTTTTCTCTAGTTCTGGATTATTTCTACGATTGTATTTCGAAGGTTGCGGGGATGCTGTCACGGGATTACTATCCGAAGAATTTTGTGATTCGCTTTCTCCAGGACTTGCTACTCGAAGCTTTGGCAACACTGGTGTGTATAAAGGTGGGGGTGGTTCATGCTGAAAGGCAAAAGTCACGGCCATTTGCTGATTCGAATAGCTTTCACTCATACTTCGCGGTACATTTCTTTTAACACTAGGCCGTCCGCGGTCAACATCAAAATAACTTTGAGTCCTATAAAGAGTTGACTGCGATTGTTCAGGCACCGGACTTGTGGAATATCCCATCAGATCACAATTTGATGGTGATTGAGCATAAGTCATTTCTTTTTTAATACACATAGCGTTTACGTTTTGATTAAGTATTGTATCAGGACTAGCCTCTTTTAAAGTATCAGTTCCTATCTCTACCTTTATGGGGCTAGTTTGTTCCCAAGGTAAGGGACGAGCAAAAATATCGTCCTCGTCTTTTGTTTGGCAATACACCGGAGGACGCATCCTTGGATGACACTGGATAAAATTACCTCCAAAAGAGTTTGTGCTAAGAGTTGCTCCAGATGATGATGACGGTCTGCCCAGAACAGCTTCTTCAAAAAAATCGTCAATTTGAGATGCAGACTCCCGCCGGGGTTTTAAAGTTATTTCACTAAAACCAGAAAGGTTACGATTCCAGTCAAATTTGCTTAGAATGGCGTCGAGATCAGTACCCTAAAATTTAAATGTCTTACACTAAATGCATAATAATTTTATAATGAAACAACTGTTCATATTGAAACAAAAAGGTGATTATAACAAGTGATCACATTTTTAGCCCTCACACTCAGGGCCTTTTCCAGCATTTTTTTTTGGGGGGGGGTTAAAGAAGTTTTTTTTTGTGGGTGGGGGGTAAAAAAAAACTTTAAAAACGCATCACAAATTTGTTTGTATTCATTTTGCTTATGTTTTTACAAGTCGGACAAGCATTTCGAGGGGGGTTCAAACACCCTAACCCCTCCCATCCTGGATATGGCCTTGCTCACGCTTGCTTGAAACAGTCTACCCTGCTCATAAAATTTATCACTAATTGGCTGCAGCAATTCAAAAAACGATTTGTGACAATTCCGGTCAAATATTGTTTTTAGTCAACATTTTTGAAGCTAAGCACAGTTACGTCGAATAGTTAAATCTTTTTTCCTGTATCTTATCTTTTTCTTGAGATATTTGAAAACTTCTGTCTTTTCCAAAACGTTTTTTGTATCCCCTGTCACTTTTAAAAGTTGTCAGAAATCAGACTATATAGTTATAACAACTACCAAGAGGACAATATATTGTCTTATTTTTTCGCTGTCTTGTTGTACGTCTTCATTTATTCTCATTCCGAATTTTAATTTGGCTCTTTACTTTTCTTGGAAGCCGTTTTTATTAATTAACAGGGATACGTGAAATATTAAGTATTGAAGGCAAGTATCTGCAGTAAATGGGAACAAATAAAGCTAAATTTAGGTTAAAAATACTGGAGGACTAAGGAGGATAGTCCTCCGCCTAATATTTGAATCCAGCTAAAAGAACTAATTTTAAAGTATTTTTGGGCAACCTTGTAAGTTCAGCTATATTCCTTGTTACTTTATATTTACCTGAGTCAAATAATTTTTCAAGCGTAAAACTACCAAAAAATAACCATCAATAAAAACGAGACCCAAAATGAACAAAAATTACAATAAATAAGCGAGTTATTTTACGTGGGAGGAACTTTCCATAGAGGAATTTTTGTGGGAACTGGGATTTACTATGGAAGGGAGGCAGATTTCCCGGCATTGTTTGAAAAACGATCAGCAATTTAATTTAAAAAAGCACCGCCTTTTTCAGCAACTTAAAAAAAAAAAAAAATAACTCCCAGACTAGTTAACACGATATTATTAACCAAGTGTTGGTAGCGCCAAGAAGTTTATTTTTGCAGTCAAAAATACGTTAAAAACTAACAAGGGTTATCGTAAAAAAAAAGGTTCAATTTTCTAAATATTTCTAAAAGTAAGAACAGGGGATATTGTGAATTTTGGGTTTCACAAGGATATTTCTTGGGTTTGTCGAGGACTAAATAAGATACGGGATATATACTGAGCCTTATAGTGTGCAACAAATAGTGTTTGTCTCACATCTTAGGGCTGTGGTATGCCTTTGGCACGCACACAAAAGATGATAAACCAACAGTTTCCTTGCTGTGCAAAATAAAAAATAAAGAATATAAATATGAGTAAGATTATGACACTTAATGGTAAATAACTTTTCATAACGTCACGACTTTCGTTATAAGGATTTATAAAATAAAATAAAAATGGCCGGTTACTGTAATGAGAACCATTTCCAACAATATTATCCTATACGTAAATAATTTCTTACACCACACTGCTTTTTCGTTTACGAAAAATTAAGCAAGAAAAATGGGTTTTAATTTTGATAAAGTAGTGAATAAATACAACAAAATAAACACTTAATTAAACAAACACCCTCTGAATATTTTGGCCCCACGTCCGGGAGCCTTTCTCAACGGAAAAAAGGAGAAAGTGAAACAAAAAATGTTCTTTTTTAAAACTTAATATACAACATACTAGAAATACAATACAACATACTAGAAACATACTAGAAATACAACATACTAAACACACGAAGAGAAAGAAAAAAACAAATAAAAATATGTAAATAAATAATTAGGAATCAAAACTCACATATACTTGGTTATTTTATTTTTAATACGCATTTATTTTGAAATGTGATTATTAACCTATATAAAATTGTATCTACAATATTGACGATTAAAATATGATGTAACTGAATCTTTTTGGACTAGTTGTTTCATAGTTAAAATTACCCCTAATAATAAGGAAAAAGAAGAAAAAAACAAAGCCTGACATTCGTGATATAGGCTATATCATACATGCATAAGGAACCAGTTTCATTACACCCCTAAATAACCATGGGTCCTAGGCTAATGGCAAACATGGCCTACAGAAAAATTTAGTCTATTAAGGGTGCAGTATAAGCAACACTCATGTGCATATAAACTCAAACAAACTCAACAAAATACTTGCGTCATTTACATTTGTTGGCTTCAGATCTGTTTATTCACCGAGGCAGATTTGTGACATTACATAGCTCCTTTATTAGAGAATGATACAAGATTCTCCAAAAAATTATATATTTTCGTTTTTTTCAACGATTTTCATCCAATTTTCGACGTGTTTTTTAATTTAAATAAATTATAAAGCAAATGTTAAAAATATGATTCGGTAGATGAATAAAGTTGAATACCAGCCATCGAATGGTAGCAAAATTAGCGTATTACATTCAAATATTAAAACTGTAGGATCGTGGGGAACATTACATAGCAGCAGCTTACACACGGAATATAAACCTTAAATAAATAACATATCTCCGAGAGACCTCGCCCGATACTGTGTGTTTTTCATATTTTTCATCGTGGTTCATGTGATTTCATTGTAGCTCACTCTTTCGAGTTGAACCCAACAGGGTCTTCTGTGGAACCCTAATATCTGACGAAGGAAAGTAATATTAGATATGATTTGGAAAATATAGGCGAATTATATGGGCAAAATACGAAAATATTGATATTTTTTAGGGGGGGGGGGGTACTACCCGAAGGCCAGGTTCCTTTTGTGCAGTTATCTGATTACAGAATGCCTCTGTGTTTAAAAATAATGGCATACAGACGTTCACATTTGAGAGAAAAAGAGTTCGGTACTCTTGCATTATATGGGCTTTTACAAGGAAACCAGTCACAAAAACCCGTTTTTGACGGGTTAACAGCTATAGAGTAATATAATAATAGCGTGGTTTTAATTGCGTATACGATATTTAAACTGTTGTTTTTTGGGGTTTAGGGGGGGGGTACCTAGGCTAGGTTAGGTTACATATTTGATATATGGTATGTTCCCCCCCCCCACCCCCCTAATGTGCAAATATGTAGCCCAAATTTGTTTCTTAACTATTATATATTCATCCTATTTTATTTTATTTCATTAGCATTAACCAAACTTGACTTTTTAGAATGGCCCATATAATGCAAGAGTACCAAGAGTTCTTGTACCTAAATATGTTTAAATATACCTTGTAGGCTTAGAATATCAGCGAATATCTATTATTCCTTGTATTACTGAATGCACAAAATATACCATAAAATATGACGCATTAGTATATGACAAGTAGTTCCCGAAGCCGCGCCACGCCGAAATGACGGCGGCGAATGTGTAATTCATTATCGGCGGCGGCGCGCCGCTAGGCACGCCAAAATTTTTTTGGCGGCGCGCCGCCGATTTTAGACCGGCGGCACGCCACGGCGCGCCGATTTTTCTGATTAAAAATAATAATAAAAATTCCACTTCACCAAGTACGTTCAACCTCGATTTTAGTAAGGATTTTTTAATGGTTGGCTAAAAACATACAAGAACAATATGACAAAACAGGAATTTGTTGGGCCGTGCGGAAAGTGTTTATGTTCACCGTCGATCAGACCAAGTAGAATTCTCATTTTTAGCCACTAGACCCAGGGAAACCTAAGTTGTGTTTATGTTTAACATCGCATTGTTCCTATAAAATCCCGTGTTTAGTCATTTCCTTCTTGTATTAATTTGGGCTAATGTGTGTATAACTTTCAAAGTTTGAAGTTCAAACATCTCCTGTTCATCAAATACATACGAAAAGGAAGTGAAAAAAAAAAAACAAATAACAACATCGAAAAAACACTGCATACAAATCATATACCATGGCTTAACAACACCAACAATTTTAAATCAGCGGTTACATCACTTCAGTTACAATTGATGTAACAAAAGTGAGTTTGTTCACTCTGCCTGGAGCCATTGATCTTTTTGCAGTCACTAGCAGTCCTGTCGTGCTAAAAAGCCGTTTAGCTGGGGCATATGTGGCCGGTACAGCCAGAACTTGACGAGCGTAAGCTGCCACTCGCGGGATCTGATACTAGTACTGGACCTTGGGGTCCCACAGAATGCCGCAAATGGGCTTCTTCTTTGTATCTGCTGGAATAAGTTGTTTTATAAGGGAGAATAAACTTGCACCTTCACCATAGGGCTCCTGCGCCCTACACTACAGGAGGAACTAAACTGCACCTTTACCCTCTTTTCTTATCAACACGGAATAACCCTCCGAAATTCTTTTTTGAAAGAAGTGGTCAAGTTATAACAATTCAAGTCAAAGTTTAAGGCTACTTCAACTTCAGTGCGATCTGCTAACTGTGCAAAAAAAAATGTAATTCATTTGTATAGATATATTTCTATACTAGCTCTAGATAATCTACCAAGCGGGAAACTACCGCAAATCAGCATCGATAAATAAATGAAACCCAAAACGAACAAAAATAACAATAAATAACTGAGTCAAACTCAAAACGACCAGAAATTAACATAAGTTGGGCTCAAAACCCCTATGCCTTCCCAAGGCCAGAATATAATTTTCACTTTACTGAAAAAATATAAATGTTTTTACTTTTATAACTTTAATAAATCAAATAATATTAACATTTTGATTACTAAATATCAGTATATGTATATTAAACTGACAATGCATATTCATTTGTAATTTTGTCAGTAAAGTACAAATTATGTTCTGGCCTTGGGAAGGCATAGGGGTTTTGAGCCAACTTATGTTAATTTCTGCTCGTTTTGAGTTTGACTCGGTTATTTATTGTAATTTCTGTTCGTTTTGGGTTTCATTTATTTATCGATGCTGATTTGTGGTAGTTTCACGCTTGGTAGATTATTTGATTTTAATTTTGCTCATTTTTGCTTTAATGGAGTTCTTTACTTTTCTTTGAAAAAACTTATTTTTTGGAAACAGTTTTTTTTAATTAATTTCTGTTCGTTTTATATTGACATAGTCTTTTCAGGGAAAAAGAAAATCATACTTTAAATCTTTTCGTTTTTTTAAGAATTTATAGTTTGGCCTGCTATTTGTATGCTGGAAAAAAATTTCCAGCAAAATTTAACAACATAGACCCTTATAAAAATCTGGACACAAATAGTAGTGTTTAATTTAGTTTCATACCTCCTCTAGTTGACCTGAAATGGAAAACTTGATAACATTCGCAACAAAATTTGTTTACTTTCTTTGATAGCTTGGATACACTTACGCTATTTTGATTTGGTCAAATTTTAAGAGCAGAAGAAGCCCTGAAAGTTTGAACATAATACCCTAAGTCGTTCTTGGGATACTGCTGAGATGCCTTATTGGGAATTAGCATAAACACAGTGGATTTTGATTTAATCTTAAGGCAACATTTACTTTTTAAACATAAAGGCAAATGGGAGGGTGGGCGTGGGAGGGGGATTAGTTTCCCTCCAATCACTTTCGACTATTAAAAAGGACATCATCCCTTTCTATTTTCAATCGAATGAGCCCTTTTCGAAGTTCCTACGACAACTCCTTCGATACGAAGTGCCCTGGTCTAAACAACAACAACAACAAAAAAGTGATACATTATACCCACATCGATCTCTACTATAAAAATGTCAAGCCTTCCAATCACTTTCGATTATTAAAAAGGGCACTAGGCTTTTCGATTTCCAAACTAATGATCCCTTTTTGAGTTTCTATGACAACACTTTCTATAAACACCGTATATGCCCCCAGGGCATAAATTACAACCCTTACCCTAAGGGCTGTGAGGGTGGTTGTCATCCTCTAAGACCCAATTTCCAGAACTTTCAACTACGTTAAACAAAATGGCTATCTCAAAATTTTGATTGGATGTGTTTGGGGAAACGGTGGGCGTGGAAGGGGTGTTAGCTGCCTTCCAATCACTTTCGACTATTAAAAAGGGCACTAGTTATTCCAATTTCCAATCGAATGAGCCCTTTTGAAGTTTCTACGACAACTCCTTCGATACGAATTGCCCTGGTATGGAAAAAAAATAAATAATACATTGTGCCAACATTGCTTTTTACTTAGACAGCTCGATTGCGCTGCCTATGACAACATCCTGAATTGCCTAATGCTCTTTTACCTACCTCTCTTCATCCGAAAAATCAGAAAGAAAAATAAACAGAATTTTAAAGTGGAAGGTAGAATTTTTGTTTCAAGAAAAATTTCTTCTTCTCCTTCCTATGAACCGATATACATGGCGAGCCAAAGATGACAGTATTTATTGTTAAGAAACAGATTAGCCGGGATGACGGTTGAAGCCCGGAGGTCGATATCGATAACCAAAAAAGAGAGAAAAAAAAACAAAAAAAAACGGCGGCGGTTTAGTGACGCCGCCGCCGATAGAATCAGCGGCGGCGTCAGCGCGCTGATGCAAGCTCGGCGGCGCGCCGCCGTTTTTTTTTCGGTGGCGCGCCGCCGACTTTTCGGCGCGGCTTCGGGGTCTAATGATAAGAACCTGGGAATCTACGAATAGATTTTAAAGACTAAGGAAAGCATCCTAAACTGTTCGTCAAAAAAAAAAAAAAAAAAAAAAAAAAAAAAAAAAAAAAAAAA
>JAQQPU010002152.1:0-17321 GCA_029168905.1 Artemia sp. Kazakhstan ARC1039 | reverse complement strand
AAAAAAAAAAAAAAAAAAAAAAAAAAAAAAAAAAAAAAAAAATCCAGCTCTTAAGAGTCAATTGTTGACATTATTTGGACGATTACAGACTTGGACAAACTTAATACTTTCCCTAAAATATGCTGCAAATTATAGCTTTCTAAGGCATAGTCTTTTAACTTCAAAATGCAATGCATTTGCGTACATTATCTTGAAAAGAAAGATTAGTGGTTATTGTATACATGACTGCCTTATAAGGATGAATGTTAGGTATGTTCTGTCGTCTGATGTGTTCCGCAAAGATACAATTTTCTAGACGTCAGTCATCAACTGGAGACTGATGATGAATTGTCCAGGTGATTAATAATTCATTAGGTTCTGGCTCTTATGAATCTTTGAGACGTATTGAAAATATTTCGAAAATTCTGATAGACTTGACAGATTCTCTTCTAAAAAGAGCCTAGTTTTGTTTATTCTTCTACATAAATGACAGCAAAAACTTAAAATAATCTATAGATAAATTCATATTGAATAATCTGTCAGTGGTGTCGATTGGAGGAGGGGGTATGTGCCCCCTAGATTTATTTACCCCCCACAGGATTTTGAAAAATACCTTGCACTTGTCGGTTATCGGAAAAACATTAAAGAATTACGCTTAGGTTATATCTCAGAAAACCGGTTTCATAGCTACAAAAACAAGTAATGGATTATCAGTGCATTGGACTTGGACATAATGCATTGGAATTGTATAATTTAGGCTATATATTTGCACATTAGGGGGGGGGGGTTAGATTAGGCTATGCATTGGTTAGATTAGGTTATGCACATAATGCATTGGACTTGTATAATTTAGGCTATATATTTGCACATTAGGGGTGGGGGGGGGTTAGATTAGGTTAAGTTAGGTTAGGCTTCCATAATTTTGTTTCTAAAATATTATTTTATCATCATGTTTTGTTATTTTTCATTAGGATTAACCTAATTTGAGTCTTTGGGTGTGTTTCCATTAACCGACAAGTACCAATACCTTTTTTGGGATATTTTCATTGAAAATGACTTATTGATATTTTCATTAAAAAACGACAAATTTTCCGTCACCCCTAGATATTGAAAGTATTATTCCCCTCCAAATTTTCATAAATTTACGCCATTGAAATTTATAAGACAAATATAATTAATGTTTCCGTTTATTTCTGATAGACTTGACAGCATTGGCATATACTGGGGAGGGGGTCCCGGTCCCCCAAAGATTTTTTTCTTGCACCCTCATTTCATGTTTTATTTACTCTTTCACTTTTTTAAATACATTTGTCAATTTGGTCAATTATTGGCGCCCTTGTCACACTACCCACTCCCTAAAATTTTACTTTAGATTTGCTCCTGGTTGAAAAATTTTACTCTGATGAGAGCCTATTTTTTTATTTTTCGACATAGGTGTCCGTAAAAATTAGGAATAATCACTAAATAAATGGATATTGAATAATCTGTCAATAGCATCAATTGAAATAGGGGGTCTTTGTTCTAGATTTATTTACCCCTCCCCCCTAGATTTTGAAAATACCTTTTTTGGTAGTATTTTCATTGAAAAATGACTAATTGATATTTTAATTAAAAGATGAAAAAACGACAAATTTGCCGTTCCTCCCATAGCAGGGGCGTCGTTTGGGTATGGCAATGGGAGCAGTTGCACCCCCCCCCCAAAAGGGGGGGGAAAGGTGGGGTATATCCCAGGGCCTTGGGCTATCAAGATATGGACCTCTCTTGCCCTCCCCCCCCCCGCCCCAATAAAAACACTGGAGATTCTTCCCTGTCCCCCAGATATTTAAAAAAGCATCGTGTCCCCCCTAAGTTTTCGTAGATTGATGCCACTTTAATTTACAGACATATATAATTAATTTTTCAATATTTTTGAAGATAGACTTGACAGATTCTCCTGCAAAGAGAGTCTTTGCAGGTTTTGTTCATTCTTCGACAAAAGTGTCCCTTAAAACGTAAAATAATCTGTAGATAAATGAATATTGAATAATCTGTCAATGTCGCCAATTGAAATAGGAGGTCTTTGGCCTAGGTTTATTTGCCCCCTTCCCCTAGATTTTGAAGATACCTTTTCGACGGGTATTTTCATTG
The DNA here is from genome assembly GCA_029168905.1 of Artemia sp. Kazakhstan ARC1039. NCBI lineage: Eukaryota > Metazoa > Arthropoda > Branchiopoda > Anostraca > Artemiidae > Artemia > Artemia sp. Kazakhstan ARC1039. The sequence continues at coordinate 15,215 of JAQQPU010002152.1, read as the reverse complement.
AAAAATGACTTAAACATTGTTATTAAAGATTGAAAAAAGGACAAATGTGCCCTTTTCCCCTAGATTTTGAAAAAACATATTGCCCCCCCCCCTCTAAATTTTCATGAATTGATGCCACTCTAATTCATAGATATATATAATTAACCTTTCCATTATGTTTTTTGGTATACTTGACATATTCTTTTCCGAAGAAACACCAGTTTTGTTTATTTTTCTGTATAAATGTCAGCTAAAAGTTAAAATAATTTATAAATAATTAGTGTGGAATAATCTATAGACATAGATAATATAACGTTTCCAAAATATTTTTGATATACTTGACAGATTCTCTTCAGAAGAGAGTCTAGTTTTGTGAATTTGTTGGAAGAACTATCGGCTAAAATTTAGAATAGTCTATAAATAGTTAATATAGAATAAATAATAGATATAAATTATATAGTGCTTCCAAAATATTTTCTGATAGACGTGACCGGTTGTCTTACGAAGAGAGCTTGGTTTTGTTAATGTGTCAGCATTGGGCTATTGCCTGCTAAAATTAAAACAATCTGTAGATAATCGTTGGCATAGCGCTCATGATTTATTTCTTGGGTTTCCAGAGTGGGCGTTATCACACCCTAGGCAGCGTTCAATGCTCTCCGGGGGGTGATAAGGATTCTCAGTAAGGGTAAGTGAATAGTAGTAAAAAGAGGATATATGTCATATATGCGCCACTTTTATTAATTTATTACTGATTTTAGGAAAATTGAGTTGATAAGCAGAATTTATTTTCTTGTAGACTTAGACGTGAATATGAGATGAAAAGAGGGGGGGGGTTGAGTTAAAAAGCTATTGCAGTTTGGCAAAATGGCACTCGACAAGTCGAGAAGATCATAACACCCATCTTCTCTTACAGACTAAAAATATGGAAAGAGAGAAGGCAAAGAGTAGCGTCAACTGAGGAGGAAAGGGTATGTGACATCCCATACTTTTTTGCCCCCCCCCTCTCCCTGTATTTCTGAAGCATCTTTTCTGGGGGGATTACTATTGAAAAACTCTTTTTTGGTATTTTAATAGAAAACATTAAAAAAAACTAAAAATTGCCCCCCCCCCCTAGATTTTGAAAAATACATTTTGCCCCCTCCCCCCGTAAATTTTCGTGGATTGAAGCTAGTGAATGTAAAGATACGAAGAACATTAATGCCGGATTAGATAATGCATTTTTTTTTTTTTTTTTTTTTTTTTTTTTTTTTTTTTTTTTTTTTTTTAGTTAAGAGTACAAAATTCCAAACCTTGTCTTCCCTTATGAACAGTATGTTCTGGTCCTTTAAATTATTTTTCTAATGTTACCATTGGTATTAAATTTTTTCTTAATTTTGCAAAATAGCATGGAAATGTTAGCCAGAAAAAAATTAAATGCTCTATATAGCCCCAAAAGAAAGAAAATTTTGTATACAGCTTGTATAATCTGCTAGACTGATGGAGGAGGACAGCTTCACTTTGTGAGTGATGTGAAACGTGTTCAGGAACTTTTGTTGAGAAGATGTAAGTGCAATGTTAAGTATGTTGCTCTAAGAAAGGACTGTAGGCCACCAAACTTTGCAGGCAGAAGTTTTTTTCTTGTGATCTTCATGGAGGTCTTAAGGATGCCAATATGCCAGCTACCCCTGCACGACTCACTAGAACATTGGCAACAGAAGGAAGTTTCTCATATACTGACTGTTGTATCATTTGTGGCAAAAAGGGAAGTACCAAGCATAAAAATGAGAATCTTCTTGCAATTAAAACAATAGAAAGGCAACAGAAGTTATCACAACATGCTGAAAGACTTTTTGGAGAAATGCCTGCTGTGTTTGCAAGATTCAAAGACAAAAATCTGATTCAGTTGAGTGCTAAATATCACCAAAAATGCATGTTTAACTTTTTTAAAAAGAAGGCTGAGGAAGAGACTAACTTTTCTATCAGAGAGGCCATTGTGAAAAGTTTAGAGGATGAAATTGAAACTCGCCTTAAGGAAGGAAGGATATACTCGCTTAGAGAGCTAAGAGAGAAATTAAGCACTGGATTAGCTAGTTCAGGTCTTGAAATAAAGGCCCATAATGTTAGGATACTGAATAAGCAATTGAGTGTGAAGTATGGCAAACCACTGGAAGTGAGCTATAGTAAAACGGCAGACCAGCGCTTTTACTATCTGAAGACTAAAGTATCTGTTGGATCCCTGAGCCGTCAGGTTTCAAAGTTTGTCAAAGAAGCAGAATATTCAGTTGCTTTTGCAGAGAGTCCTACCTTAGATACAGACTTTGAAGCAAATGAATCTCACAGAGAGAGTGAGAGTGAATCATTTGCCAGTGAATATGTGTGGGACAGTGAAGATGACATACAAATAATGTCCCTGAATCAGTTGAAAGTGGAACACAGAGTCCAACAGGTAGCCAACCATTCGTCAATGCTCCTGACTGGGAAACCCAGCATTGTTCAAACTCAATGAATGATATTTTCGAACACAAAACTAAAAGTGAATTTTTACACACAATGAAAAGGTTGATTTAATTGATGCAGTGAGAAAGTACAATCATAGTGTCAAAAATATTGATATTACTACAGAGTGTGTGGATTCTATGATCCCTACAATGTTGTTCAGCATTCTTGCATTCCTTTTTGATGATTTTGAGGATCCACCAGATAATGCTAGCGAGAGATATAATGTCTCAGATGCTGTGAAAGGGGCAGTTATCAGTTTGGCTCAAGACATTCTATTTCAAGTGGGAAAACGAGAGACGCCGAAACATACTGGCCTAGGTGTTTATGTGTACCATAAAACTCGCAACAAAAATCTTATAACTCTGCGGAATAGACTGACAAAAACAGTTAGCTACAGCACAGTTCAACGCATTGTCACCAATGAAGCCACGAAAGCGAAGGAACAACAAGACAGAACTGACAACGTCTACATACCAGAAGGAATTGTCCCAGGAGACTTTGTTCACTTTTCATTGGACAACCTTGATTTTTAGGTAAAAATTAAAGTATGAGGTAGAAGAGTCCTAATGGGAACAGAAAGAAGAAGGTGTATTAGGGGTGAATCTAGAGGGCAAGTTTAGGGTGGAGGAACCAGGAGAAGGCATCAAAGTGACCATGTAACTTTATCAACTGGATATTTGACAAAATTTTCTCTTTGATTTTGTTTTTTTAAAATTATAAGATGAAAAGAAGTTGAAACAAATAGAGTTCATAATTTATAAGAGTGAGCATTTATCAACAAAAGTTTTATTTTGTGGCTGAGTACTTACGAATGAAGATGTAACTGAAAGGCAGCTATTCTCAGGCTTCGAAAGGTAGTGAAATCAATTAAGAAAGTTAAAAAAAAATATTTCATATAAAAATATTGCTTAGCTCAATAAAAAGCTGCATTGCAACCTATAAAAATAGATCGATTTTCGACGATTCCCGCTACTTGCCCTCCTCGTAAAGGGCTGTGCTTACAGGATAAATCCAGGACCCAATTCTACTACTGGTACTACAACTATAAACTCGGCACAGAGTTAAGCCACCTGAAGCCTGTGAAGATTCATCCTCTACATTACCCTGTATAAAAATATTGCTTTCCGCAAGTACCCTGCAACCTCAAAGACAAGGTCATTTCCATAAATTCACCCTAGACTTATCAGGGGCGTTCTGTTTGTTTTTTTTTTGTTTTTTTTTTCGTTCCTCCCAAGTAATCTAACATAGGGATTCGACCGCTGTGCTGTCTAAGGACACACTTTTGAATGATACACATATTGAGTAGGCTATAACCATAACGTTCCTAAACAGTGCCATTAGGTACCTCATCACTAAGACTTATTCCTAGAATTATCCTCTTAACAATTTTCATTGTATATGTCTGCCAAATCCTTTGCTTATTTTTTGGTACTCATGCTTCTTCGCTTAATTAGTTGTGCTCACCGCTGTTAACTTGAAATGCTATCCAGCAGGTTAATGCGCTAGTCGGAAAGTCTAAATTCCCAAAATCCTGGATCCATCGCTAATACTGATCTATCCTCATTAATTATCTGAACTTCCTAGCAAACAAATTAATTGATTTGCTTCTACTTTAGGAGCAAACTGTAGATGGCACATCATCCCACGTAACTACCATGATTGCCATCCAACCTTCAAGGACCTGACTGATGTTGGAACGTCATCAGCTTCAGTCGTTCCATTGCGCTCTCGGTACAGAAACCGTGCATTGTTAAAATCTTATTTCGTAAGAGAACCCTTTGAAAAAGTGACTTTGAAGAGAAAACGCTGCATAGAACCTTCTTCTTTTAAGTTCGAAATGATTCGAGGGCATGGAATAGTTCCCATCACTCCCATTTCCTATCTTGGGCAGTCTGTCATGACTTGCCAACGAAATTTCTGGCAGTGGAAGTACAAGACGACTATACACTCCCAGACTTCAAATATTTTGCAGATGATGAAAGAAGCTCCATGATGCTTACTTCTCGCATTGGATATTTGCCAATAATCCCTAGCTCCCCTCCAAACCCTGAAGTTGTGGCAAAAGCAGTTGCGGTATTGCAACAGACAGCTGATTTTCTTCATCAGGAATACACAGTAATCACACGTGACTTAGCAATTTATGAGATTTTACTTGCTTTGAGATCGTAAGATCCAAAAACATATAAAAAAGTCATTCCTAGGCTCCAGGGCATACACATCGCCGTGAACCATTTAGGTGCCATAGGGTATCTCATGAAAGGTTCTGGCTTGGAGGAGCTTTTTTCAAAAGCATATATTTTATGGCCTGGGTCTGCCAAAAAAGCTATGACAGGTAAACCCTTTTACTGCTGTATAAGAGCGCACCAAATCGCTGCCAAAGCTTTGTGCAGGATGTACTTTGAAGCTTTCGAAGATCATTGTTTAGTATTTGGTAAAGATACAGAAGTGATGGATCACGTAGAGAAGGTGCTCTCAGAGATCGATCGGAATAACAGTTGGGCTTCTGTAACAGCTGCAATGAGTGATCTGCAATCGACTTTAGACGAATTTGACAGCAACCTTGAGAAATTTCTTTTTGATTGCAGAAAGATCAGGAGATTGGAGGCGACATCTTGAAGCAGCAAGTTTAATGGTCCCATCTATGGCTGCATCTGGACATTATAAATATACAGAGTGTTTGACACTATATGTGAGAGAAATGGACTGTGCTCCTCTGAAAATGATTGAAATATTTAAAGACGGTTTATTCAACGTGAAAAGAACACCTGGCTCTATGAACTTTGTCGCGCCAGACCATGCGCTTGAACCCTCACTAAATCTGGAAGCAAAGCAAAAAAGTCGATTAAGAGGTATCACTCTAAAAAAAGCAGCAGTTGTCAAGTGGACACTGACGTTGCTATTTTGCTCGAGGGTATCCTCTTCCCTTCAGTCGATGGCAGGACTGGATGGGGCGACTGAACTTGACAATAATATTTTGCAAAGCAGCCTCGTAGACAAGGCAGTTAGTATTTTTGAAGACCATATACATCCTTTAAGGTACGATAAACCGTCGTTGGTGAATATGATCACTTTTGAAACTATGGACGAAGCAATAGCGGAACGGATTGTCTCAGCAGAGAAGATAGGTTTGGATGCTGTAGAGAATTATCTAAGAGGCAATTCTAATGCTTTATCGAAGATCAAGGTTCAAACCATGGAAAGCTGCATAAAACCGACCAAAAAGACAAAACGTAATTTTGATAACCATGTAGAAGACTTAGAAGCAGTTAAAAAAGTTCTGCTGAAGGTTGGTAAAATTCCAGGGTCATCAACGGACATACTAAAAAAGAACTATTTCAGCATGAACTCCTCCAGTATTCCCCGGTATCGAAGAACAATCCGATGGATTCCGATTAAGAACAGGAAAAAATCCGATCTGATAAACATGATGAAGCTTTGTCTTGCCTAGATTCTAAGGCCTGCTCCTTGCCAGTTTGTATGTCGATTCGAGAGTTTCGCTCATTCTGGACTTATATGCCGCTCTTAAGGACTATCACACCGTCAAGGGATGATATATTATCGGATTTTTCAAGAAGGTTGACGAGCAAGATTTTTAGTCAGCTTCCAGAAAATCTACGCCAACTGCATGTGGTTTCTGAACGGTATGATGGTATTTATGGAATCAAGGACCCAACTGACTCACCGGTGTGCTTAAAAGACAGTAGTGGTTGCCATAGACGAAGGAATGAGCAGAGTTTGAAGGTCAGTACCACATTTGGTGACAACATCAAACTCGGTGATTCATGGCAATCAATTCATAGAAGTTATTCGTCCAAAGCTAACTTAGTGGCTTTTATTTATTAGTTTTGGTCCAATCTTGGAAGTAAAAGTAGGACTTTGACATGATACTAGCTGGAGGTTTCCCTGATCGACGACGTGTTTGAATATTGCCGACAAAAGGATACCTGGATCCTTTACCTCATCTTAGTCTTGAGCTTGCAAACACACATGATGAAGCGGACACGCGTATACCAGTCCTTGTTGCTTCCAGCTTTAGGAATGGAAGCTCTTCTGTCATTGTTCGGGCCACTTACACCGATATTTTGGTGATACTTTTGCAACACTCCTCTACGCTGTTAGCTACGTCCAATCTTGGAAGTAAAAGTAGAAACTTTGACATAATACTTCCTGGAGGTGTCCCCTATCGTCGACGTGTTGGAATATTACCCAGAAAAAGGATACCCGGAACCTTTACCTCATCTTAGTCTTGGGCTTGCAAGCATACATAAAGAAGCAGACAAGCGTATAGCAGTCCATGTTACTTCCAGCTTTAGGAATGAAAGTTCTGCTGTCATTGTTCGGGTCAATGACACCGATATTCTGGTGATACTTTTGCATCACTCCTCTAAGCTGTTAGCTGCGGAAGAGTACAACAAGAAGGAATGATTCCTTTAATTTCCTGACATAATTTTCCCTGTGTGTGAGCTGGTTTTATCCCTTCCAAAGGACTCTCCTGACAGCATTGGACTTCTGCACTGCCTTAATGGCACTGAAACTACGAGCTTTGAATATTCTGTAGGTAAGAAGACATTCTTGAAAGCAGCTCTGAAATATGATATTGTTGGTGAAAAGGCGGAATTGACGAGAAAAGTCAAGATTGACCTCGTCAATACATGGAATTATGTAGAGGAAGTGATGGCGGTGGCAAGAAAAGCAACAATGGCAGCCTATGGAAAGAATTCTACTGACTTTAACTCCCTGAATGACTTACGAGTGCACTTATTCCATAGAAAAAAAATCCTTGAAAAACCTTCCACCCACTAAAAATAGCTTTAAATATCACATCCTTAGGGTTGTATTTCAGTGGGGAATCATTTTACAGGCTACTTAGTGTGAACCCATAGTTCTAGATCCCCTAAATTTCGGATGGGTATACAGTGACGCTTTTGGGGTTATTCCTCTGACAATTTCATTGTCACAGTGGCCAATTTCTTTAAGCCGTGTTGCAGTCCGTTGCAAATGCAGAAATATGTGCATTGGAAAGTGCTCCGTGTGGGAATCCGAAAGTATGACTTGCGAAATAATATCTTAAAAAATAGTGCTAAACCTATTTCATTTATGTATAATTAGGATTGCCTTTTAGATCATCAATGTTTCTTACTTATTCCTTGATAGTATCTGATTTAGGAAAAATAATCGCAAGAAGTTTTGTAAGTATTATTTGTGCGGATTAAAATAAATGAAACGAAATCAAATTCGACGAATCGTATCTTAATAAATTAAATAAAAAAAACAAGTTTTTAAAACTGAAAGTAAGGAGCGACATTAAAACTTAAAACGAACAGAAATTATTCCGTATATGAAAGGGGTTGTCCCCTCCTCAACGCTTCGCTCTTTACGCTATAAAAGTTTTTTATTGTTTCAAAAAATAAAGTTGTGAGACAAAGTCAAACTTTAGCGTAAAGAGCGAGGCGTTGAGGAGGGGACAGCCCCTTTTATATACGGAATAATTTCTGTTCGTTTTAAGTTTTAATGTCGCTCCTTACTTTCAGTATAAAAAACTTGTTTTTTTTTATTTAATTTTTGAAAGGTTTTTAGTTAATGCAGCTTTTATTTTGGCTCACCGTCATTGAATAAGTAAGCAAAATTTGCATAAAAATTTTACTTTTCTTTTGCTAAATGGATGTCTTTAAATTTGGTTATGACGTAATTTACAAAATAACTTACGTAACTAACTTCTATATTCGTATATTTTTCTTCTGGCAAAAAATACAAAGTTGCAGATTTTTGCAGATATGAGCTTGAAACCTATGTAATAGGGTTTTCTGATACGCTGAATCTGACGGTGTGATTTACATTAAAATTCTTTCACTTGTAGGGGATGTTTCCCCCCTCTTTAAAAAATCGGGTAAATTTTCTCAGGCTCGTAGCCTTTGATGAGTAATACTAAACTTAATAAAATTTATATATTTAGAATCACCATTATAAACACATTCTTTTGATACATTTATTGACATCAAAATTCCGTTTTTAAAAGTTTCGATAACTATTGAGCCGTATCGTTTGTTTTTTTATTGTTTTTTTTATTACGTATATGTTATTACGTATATGAAGGGGTTCTCCCCTTAGTGAATACCACGCTCTTTACGTTAAAAGTTAAAAAAAAAATTGATTCACAAACCTCTGAATCAAAAAGGCCGTTTAATTAGAATAGATAGCTCTTTTGAAAGCACTACAAAAAACTGTAGCGTAAAGAGCGAGGTATTGACTGGGGGAGAACCCCCTCACATATGTTATAATTTCTGTTCGTTTTAAGTTCTAATGTTACTTCTTACTTTCAGTTGAAAAAACTAGTTTTTTTTTATTTAATTTCTGATCGTTTTTTAAATAATGCTTGGAAATCCGGCGCCCCCTTCATAGAAATGTCCCTTACCCCAAAGAAACATCCTCCACGGAAAGATTCTCCATAGTAACCCCCTCCTCTATCCCCCCCTCCAGAAAAAAATCCTTCCTGAAAATGTCTGTATACTTCCCAATAACCAATAAATAATGCTGGCAAGTCCGGCGCCCCCTTCATGGTAATTTCCCTTCCCCCATGAAAACTTCCTTCATGGACAGATCCTCCAACATAACCCCCGAACCATCCCCCCTCTCTAACAGAAAAAAAACCCTCCTGAAAACTTCTGTATACTTCCCAATAACCGATACTACATGTTAACATTGGGTAAAGTTCATAACTTTTAGCCCTCCCCCTGGGGACTTCGGGGGACTAAGTCATCCTAAAAGACATATTTATCATATTTTCGACCATGCTGAACAAAATAGCTATCTCAAAATTTTGATCGGGTGACTTTGGGAAAACAATAAGCGTGGGAGGGGGCCTAATTGCCCTCCATTTTTTGGTCACTTAAAAAGGGCACTAGAACTTTTAATTTCCGTTCCAATGAACCCTCCCACGATATTCTAGGACCACTGGGTCGATACGATCACCCCTGGAAAAAAAAAACAAATAAACACGCATCCGTAATCTTTCTTCTGGCAAAAAATACAAAATTCCACATTTTTGTAGATAGGAGCTTGAAACCTCTACAGTGGGGTTCTCTGATACGCTGAATATGGTGGTGTGATTTTCATTAAGGTTCTATAACTTTTAGAGGGTCTTTCCCCCTTTTTTTAAAATCAGCCACTAAACTTGATGAAAGTTATATATTTGAAATCAGCATTGAAATCTGATTCTTTTAATGTATTTATTGGTATCAAAAACCCGTTTTCTAGAGTTTCGGTTACCATTGATCCGGGTCGCTCCTTACTTACAGTTCGTTACCACGAACTTTTTGAAAATGTAAAAGGAAAAGCATGTAAAAGCAATTTGAAGCATATTGAAGCTGAGCTGTTTTGCTTGGCCAGCAGCATAGGAAATCTAATTTTTTTTTTCCTGAGGGTTTTTTTCTGAGGGTAAATTAACGATCGTCTAATCTTTTGGCGAGGTATAAAGGAGACAGCTACAATCTTATAATAGAAAGCAGGACTTAGTCTGAGTAAAACAGAAAATTAACGAACTTAATTAAGGGGAACCACCAAGCACACCTTTGACGCTTATATTCCCGAGATATTCGTAATCAGTATGGTCGATTCAGTCCTATACCACCCTCAGATCACTTGTACCCTTGGATCACTATTTAGTCAGATTTTCAACTTTGGCTCCCAGATTGGTTGTTGTGAACAGATTGGTTGTGTGAACTTTTTGTGAACATCACAAAAAGTTAATAAATCAAATTGGTCAGTGTTGAAAATCATTGATGGAAATGTCACAACAAAGAAACTCCAATTACAATATATCCCACTATTAAACCTGAGAAAAATCAACCAAAAGAGTAAAGAGGTATTGGATAATTGCAGTAAGATACATAAAATAAAAAAAATTTGTTCAAAATCAGTCATTCTTGTTCGAATTACAGAGGGGTGGGGCTCGTCAAAAAGAGAAACTATGATTTATACAAAAATGATAAGAATTTATGACAGAAATTATAAGACTTTGAAATGATAATTTCTTAAACCCGATTGGCCTACAATAATAGAAAAAAAAACGATCAAAAATGGGTTTTCTGCTAATCTTGGGTATTGGTGAGTGACTCGACTTTGGTGTTAGGTTCTTGGTTTTAAATTCTTCTAATTTTGGCTTTTATTGAATTTCATTTATCTTCTGATTTTGGCTTTTATTGGATTTTTATTGGTTGGTTTTCTCTGCCTTTCCAAATTTTTGGGATTTTCCTAGATTTATTTTTTTTTTTAGTTCGCGATGAAGAAGAGAGGCGGTTGTCCTACAAAATATTCGCTTTGTTTTTTGAAGTATTTTCGTTTGGCCTTAAAAAAACCATTTTTGGTCATTTTTCTTTCATTTTTTTTATTAAGATTAGTCACTAGTCGGCAAGAGAAGTTAAGTTAAAACTGTCGATTATTACACTGAAGAATAATCGACCAAAACAATAACTGAAAATGGACCATACAAAAATTTGCCTATTTTAGGAAAAATGGCAATTTTTGAAGCACCAGAATCAGACACGCACGCGTGGATTCAGAGAGTGGTGGCAAAATTGTATAAATAACATAAATTCGAACTTATAGAAACACATATAAGAAATTGTCATGGTAATCGCGTTAGGAAATATGGAGGGGGAGCGTAAACTCTCATGGATAGCATAGAATGAAAATTATACGGAAATCATGGGGGAAATCGTGAGACTTTGTAGGCATTAGTGCCTGATTTGGCCTTGAAGGTATTATTGCCTGCCCCTCCCCCCCCCCCCCGACATCCTAGATTTTCTCAACCTTCTGGACACTTCTGACTAAAAATATGACGTAAAATTTGTCTTTTTTTTGTATTATTGCCCCATCCCCACCCTCCAAAAGGATCCTCCGTATGGGCATGGATAAGAACCTTTCGGAAAAATCTTCTCATCGTCTCTCAAAAATTTGGATGACGTACACCTCTTCATAACAGGCTTTCATTATAAATGAAAACCTACGTGTTGTATACAAGACCTTTTCCCATCTTTCTCTATTTTTTCATTGAAATCCATTTTTTTTACAAGAAACATGACGGTACAATAAACTTTAAAAAAAGAGGATACCTATATTAGGCCCAGGGGCGCCAGTTCGGAAAGATCATGGGAGCATTTCCCCCCTTCCCCCAGATTTACGCCCCCTCTTTATAACACGTTGAGCGAAAAGTCTCTATTAAAATCTGTCATAGGAAACTGGGGATGTAGCCTGCTAGTCCGTATTGAAATCCAGGAAGTTTGAGCTTCAGTCATGTCTTATATGCCTGTTTGAACAGAATTTGCTTCAATTTTGGTCGGTCAAGTTTGGCAATTCAAATTTGCTTCAGCAAAGAGAGCGAACCTTCGTAACAAGGAATGGTGTATATCTTACACACTTTCAAAAGTGAGTTAGACGTCGAGGAATATTTCCTAAGCGGTTTTTTGTTCACTAGCGTTACAGGTAGGGGCGCATTTCTTCGTATAGGAGGCTTGATCACAAATAAAACCGCGCATTTTATGTTTAGTAGTGTTTCTAGGGGTGTTACACATTCAAAAATTGCACACGCCAGGGGATACACACCTCTTGTGAAATAAGTGCGCCACACGTTGCACAAAGTATGCCTTGCGTGGCAAGAAGAGGCACGACTTGACGAAATGTGCTGCGCTTAGTTGTACAAGCTACACTCCAAGATGCACAACTGGCGTTACAGAGTGGGCAATCCCTCGGATCCTTTCTATCTTGAGTTCTTTTGAATTGAAATCTAAATGTATTTTTATTCCAAAAAGGAAATAGTTTTAGATTCAGTGGACATCTAAAACAGAATATACCCACAGAATCACTATCAGGCGAAAATCTCGTAAAACGAAAAGACTATTAAAAAGCTGTAACCTAAAATTTAGAATGTCACCAAACCAGTTCCTTCACTTAAAAAACCTATTTTTTTCATATCCATAAAATGGAGATGATTCAAAGATGTCGAATTTCTATTAGGAGCATGGCACTTCATTGACAGAAAGGTTTTCTCGAAAACATAGGTATACGCTTGATTGCAGCTAAATTTTCAGCTAGATTGTAGCATAAATTTAACTAATCTGGAAGACGGCGTATAATTATATGAATTTGAAGGATAGTAAAGTATTGTGTCAAAGGTGGCCATCACATTGACGGTTTTCAAGAATTTGATTGATCTCCATGCTTGCGAAATGAGCGGGTTCACGGCGACCCTGGGGGCACTTCAATGTATACTTCAGTTATTCTGTATTAGCATAAATGAAATATTTTAATGTGTAATGGTACAAATTTTGTTAGTTGGTAGTCGCTTCCATCGTTGTCTACAGTAGTTCTTGAACAGTTCCGAATTTCACCAAAGAGCTCTTCCAGCCGGACTTTAACATAGAAAGTGGCACGGTTGAACTGCAAAGTTCGATTTTTTTAATGAGGGTACTTATTTAGTAGCCGGTAATCACGCGAGAAGTGAAATTTGGTTAATGCTAATGAAACAAAACAAAGTATGATAAAAATATAATAGTTGAAACAAATTCGGGCTATATATTTGCACAAGGGGGTGGGGGTAAAGCATAGCATATATTAAATACTTATCCTAACCTAGGTACCTTTTCCCCCTCTAAACCCCAAAAAACTAAAGTTTAAACCTAGTTCCAGGAGGGAGATACCCCTTGTTTATTCAGCGTCTCATAGGAATTACCGGGTAATACCTATTTGATCTTTGCTTTTTTCGAGTGGCTGTCTCGCGTGTTTACTGGCTACTAAATAAGTACCTAAATGAGTTCTACGTTTGAAGAAAAAAGGTACTTACGTGTTATCCCGACCACACTCAAGAAGTAAAGTTTCGTTAATCATAATGAAATATGTCAAAATCTGATGAAAATATAATCCTTTAGGAACAAAATTATTGAAACTACAACAGAGAATAACCTAACCAACTCTATATATTAAATATATAATTAAAATATACCTGCATAGTAGTCAAACAGTTCGTGGTAACAAACTGTAAGTAAGGAGCGACCCGGCTCAATAGCCTAACCGAAACTCTAAAAAACGGAATTTTGATACCAATAGATACACCAGAAGAATCAGATTTGTATGCTGATTGCCTTATTTCCGAAAAAAGGGGAAACAACCCCTAAAAGTCTTAGAACTCTAATGAAAATCACACCATCAGATTTAGCGTATCAGAGAACCCTACTATAGAGGTTTCAAGCTCCTATCTGCAAAATGTGGAATTTTGTATTTTTTGCCGGAAGAAATATCACGGATGCGTGTTTATTTGTTGTTTTTTTTTTCCAGGAGTGATCGTATCGATCCAGTAGTCCTAGAATATCGTGAAAGGGCTCGTTCGAACGGATATTAAAATTTCTAGTGCTCTTTTTAAGTGACCGAAAAAATTGGAGGGCAACTTGGCCCCCTCCCACACTCATTTTTTTCCCAAATTCACCCAATCAAAATTTTGAGATAGCCATTTTTTCAGCATAGTCGAAAATCTAATTAACATGTCTTTGAGGATGACTTAATCCCAGACAACTTACACAGCCACATATTTTTACGCTAAATTTTGACTCTGTCTCGCAACTTTATTTTTTAATTAAATAAAAAAAAACAAGTTTTTCAAACTGAAAGTAAGGAGCGACATTAAAACTTAAAACAAACAGAAATTATTCCGTATATGGAAGGGGCTTTCCCCTCCTCAACGCCTCGCTCTTTACGCTAAAGTTTTTCATTGTTTTAAAAAATAAAGTTTTGAGACAGAGTCAAACTTTAGCGTAAAGAGCGAGGCGTTGAGGAGGGGAAAGCCCCTTCCATATACGGAATAATTTCTGTTCATTTTAAGTTTTAATGTCGCTCCTTACTTTCAGTTTAAAAAACTTGTTTTTTTATTTAATTTGTGAACGTTTTTTAATTAATGCAGGTTTTGATTTTGGCTCACCGTGCATGAATAATTAAAACGAAATTTGCATATTAATTTTACTTTTATTTGGTTAAATTGCTTTCTCGAAACTTGTTGAATTTTATTTACGAACGTTTTTATTAGTAATAAATATACGTAACTTACGAATTAACTTACGTAACGAACTTCTATATTCATATATTTTTAATACGTATATTAGGAGGTTTGCCCCCTAGTCAATACCTTGCTCTTTAAGCTAAAGTTCAAATTTTGTTCCAATTCTTTAAAAATGACCCCTTAATCACAAAGGCCGTTAATTAGAATAGATAGCTCTTTTGAAAGCACTAAAAAAAACTATAGCGTAAAGAGCGAGGTATTGACTTGGGGGAGAACCCCCTAATATACGTAATAATTTCTGTTCATTTTAAGGTCTAATGTTGCTTCTTACTTTCAGTTGAAAAAACTTGTTTTTTTAAATTTAATTTCTGATCGTATTTTAAATAATGCTTGGAAATCCGGCGCCCCCTTCATAGAAATGTCCCTTAGCCCAAAGAAACATCCTCCACGGAAAGATTCTCCCGAGTAACCCCCTATTTCAGCCCCCCCCCTACCTGAAAAAAATTCTTCCTGAAAATGTCTGTATACTTCCCAATAACCAATACAATATGTAAGCAATGGGCAAAGTTCATAACTTGCAGCCATTCCCCTGGGAACTGTGGGGGATAAGTCATCGTAAAAGACATATTTATTAGATTTTCGACTATGCTGAACAAAATGGCTATCTCAAAATTTTGATCGGGTGACTTTGGGAAAAAAGTGAGCGTGGGAGGGG
>JAQQPU010002151.1:39846-71396 GCA_029168905.1 Artemia sp. Kazakhstan ARC1039 | reverse complement strand
TCGTAGAAACTTGAAAAAGGGCTCATTAAATTTGAAATTCAGAGGGCTAGTACCCTTTTTAATAGTCGAAAGTGATTAGTGATATTTTTTGTTGTTGCTGTTGTTTAGACCAGGGTACATCGTATCGAAGGAGTTGTCGTGGGAACTTCGAAAAGGGCTCATTCGTTTGAAAATAGAAAGGGATGATGCCTTTTTTAATATTCGAAAGTGATTGGAGGGCAACTAATCCCCTTCCACACCCACCCTTCCACGCCCACCCTCCCATTTGCCCATTATGTTTAAAAACTAAATGTTGCCTTAAGATTAAATCAAATGCACTGTGATAATGCTAATTCCCAATAAGGCATCTCAGCAGTATCCCAAGAACGATTGAGGTGATTATGTTCAAACTTCCGGGGCAACTTCTGCTCTTAAAATTTAACCAAATCAAAATAGCGTAAGTGTATCCAAGCTATCAAAGAAAGTAAACAGAATTTTTTGCGCATGGTAGCAAGTTTTCCATTTCAGATCAGCTAGAGGAGGTATGAAACTAAATTAAACAGTACTATTTATGTTCAGATTTAAAAAAAAAGGTGTACGTTGTTAAAAATTGCTGAAAATTTTTCTCCAGCATACAAATAGCAGACCAAGCTATAAAGTCTTAAAAAACGAAAACATTTAAAGTATTATTTTCTTTTTCCCTGAAAAGACTATGTCAATATAAAACGAACGGAAATTAATTAAAAAAACTTTTTCCACAAAATAAGTTTTTCAAAGAAAAGTAAAAAACTCCATTAAACAAAACTGAGCAAAAATAAAGTCAAACAATCTACCAAGCGTGAAACTACCACAAATCAACATCGATAAATAAATGAAACTCAAAACGAACAGAAATTACAATAAATAACATGGTCAAACTCAAAACGAGCAGATTTTAATTTAAGTTGGGCGAAAAACCCCTATGCCTTCCCAAGGCCAGAACAAAATTCGCACTTTACTGAAAAAATACAAATGAATGTGCATTGTCAGTTTAATATACATATACTGATATTTAGTAATCAAAATGTTAATATTATTTGACTTATTCAAGTTATAAAAGTAAAAACATTAATATTTTTTCGGTAAAGTGCAAATTTTGTTTTGGCCATGGGAAGACACAGGGGTTTGGAAATGGGGTGCTGAAAACCACGTTCTGACCAAGATGGCCTCAGGATTGCACAAAGCCTCCATTCATGGAGGTCCCAGGGATTTCTTGCTGTCTGGTTGTAAGCCGGCTTAAGCACTTCGGTGTAGACTTAAGAAGATATGTGATCCCCGTCCTCCACTGGTATCCGGGATCATTGCTTTTCCTGAGGCCAAAATAATTTCGATGATTCAAAGAACACGAAAACTGGAACTTGGAATGTTACGACGTTAAAAAATGACCATCGTATCGACATTATGACTGACGAATTCAGGCGATTCCAACTCGACTTATTAGGAGTTTCAGAAACTCATATTCCAGGGTTAGGAAGCCTGAAATTAGGTGATATAGAATTTGTTTATACAGACAGGAAGGATGGGGTACATAGACAGGAAGTGGGGCTCATGATGAATAAGGAAGCTGCTAAGTCTTGTTTAGGCTGGGGAGGTATTAATAATAGAATACTAATTGCTCATTTTATGACTAAAAAAGTTCAGGGTATCAGTTATAGTAGTATATGCCCCTGTAGAACCGACTGATGGAGATACTAGTGACTCGGATGAATTTTACTTACAGTTACGGGAGAAAATAGACAGGGTCCGAGGTAGAAATATGATGCTTTTACTAGGAGATGTTAACGCCCAGGTCGGTAGAAATAGGGATAGATGGTATCCTAGCCTAAGTAAATTTGGTGTATTAAAAAAAAACAATAATGGATACAGACTTTTGCAATTTTGTAGGTATAACAATCTAGTTATAACCGATACGCTGTTTTGTCATAAAATGGCTCATCAGTCAACATAGTATTCACGTGATGGTAAGACAGCAAATCTTATTGATTATGTTATAGTAAACCGAAGACTGGCAGGATCAATACAGGATACTTGGGCATACAGGAGTGCTGTTATGGATGTGAAAAGCAAAGATCACCATCTAGTAGTGTCAATGGTTAATTTAAAGCTCAAATATCAGAAGGGCAACTACCTTCCGGGAAGTTATGATTTTGGTAGACTCCAGGATGAGAATTTGAGAAAAACTTTCCAGGAACAGTTGAATATTAAACTTAAGAGTTTAAAATTTGATAATGTGGAAGGTGGTTGGAATATTTTTAGAAAAACAATTTGTGAAGTTCCTGAAGGTGTCTTATGGAAGAAAGCTAGGACTGCAGCTAAGAATATTAGTGAAAAAGCTTTATATATAATAGAAAGGAGAAAGGACTTGTACAAGAATTATCATATGAAAACAAAAGGATTGTAAAGAAAGTGGAGAAAGTATTAAAATATGAACTAAGGAGGTGTGAATTGGAGGCCATGGATAAAATTGCCGAGGATCTAGAAATAACAGCTAGACGGCATAACAGTAAAAATTTGCACTGGCATTTTAATAAATTGAGAGGGAATAGTCAATCCGGACTTGGCTCAGTTAAAGTTAGGAATGGGGCCATAAATAGAGATAAGGAAAGAATTAAAGAGAGATGGGCAGAACATTTTGAGAGTTTGCTACATCGAAATAGAGTTGCAGGTAAAGATATAATCTGTCATGGAAAATAGTCTGTTATGGAAATTGTTTGATAAGAAGGAGTCAGCAGGTCCCGAGTCAGATATCCCATCTTTAACATGAATAAACTATTACCCTGATGAGTTTTCAGTCCCAAAACATGATCTTAACATTTCTGTTCAAGAAAAGCTTTCATCCCTCCTGTCATTAATTCCTGATACAGATTTCCTAGTTACCCAATCACAGGTTGCGTCCGCGATCCGTCGGTTGAAAAGGAAGGAGTCGGCTGGCATTGACCGTGTATCCGCCCTTCACCTTAGCCATTGCAGCTCAACTTTCATGGGACACCTAACTCTTCTCTTTCAGATGATCTTCACTACTGGACTAGTACCATCGGCATTAAGTACTGGGTTGCTTAGGCCAGTCCCGAAGAAAGGAAAAAGTACTTCGGAATGTGCTTCGTTCAGACCGATCATAGTAGCTCCAACGCTTTGCAAAATCTTCGAACTTCTGGTCATTGATGAAATCCAGGAAAAATGCTGGACTCCCCCTTTCCAGTTTGGGTTCCAGAGGGGTCTTGGTTGCGGCCACGCCATTTCTGCTTTGGCTTCAGTCTTGATTGACGCTGATGAATCAAAGGAGTCCATTGTTATAGGTCTACATGACGTCTGCCATGCCTACGAATCACTTCTCCATGACCAACTCATTCTGTATATGGGAAAGAGAGGTGTGCAGAAGGACATCCTACTACCCATTAAAGACATGTACGACTACCTACAGGCTGAACTACTACTTCCTGGCCATGGTCGAGCCCTCACTGAATATACACCAGACGTGATGTTGTCCTACCGAGGGAATCCTGTAGTCCCAGTAAAAAAGGGTGCTTGACAAGGATCAGTCACATCTCCTTGTGCCTTTAATAATTGTATTATTGAACCACAGTCTACTATCGAGACAACATGCATAGCTTGTGGCATAGACGTTACAATGATAGCCTACACCGATGACATTCCTAACCCCAGCCGCACAGTCGCCGGTACATAGACCACCTTCTCCACACTACAATCAAATTACAGTCGCATTGGCCTTGAATTTAACCCGCAGAAGTCGGACATTCTTCTGTTCAACTGGCGCCAAGAAGAGGTCTCGTCTGTGATGCTCGGAGAACTGTCTGTAGCCCCTGTCTCGAAAATTATTTACCTTGGTTTACCAATTGGAAAGGATCTAAAAACTACCCGCTCCCTTCTTATTGATCATCTCCGTAAACGCCCGGCTTTTGCTTACAGTAGAGTAAGCTCATCTAAAATCCATTTCAACTGTTTAATTCTGGATCGACTTTATAACGCAGTATCCGTTTCCCATTTCCTGTATCTAAGCCCATTTTGGAGAATTTTTCCCGAGCCAGAGAAAAGAAATCTCAGATCAGCATTTTTTATGTATGTGAAATTCTTGTTGCGGCTCCCGCCGTGGACAAGAAATTCGCACCTTGTCAAAAATTTTAAAATTGCGGACCCGACGGCAGCTATAATTGAACAAATTAAACGGTACAACGAGAAAGTTTCTTCCCACCCTTGGTACCGTTTGCTAAGGCAGTAAATCACTGTCCATTTAATTTTTTTTGCACATCTCTTGTCATATTTAGTCTTTTTACCATCTCTTGTCATATTTAGACTAGTTGATTGAGTCCGTTGATTTTGAATTGAAGTTATTAAGTATTTCGCTGTAGGTTAGGTTAGTTGAATTGAAGTTATTAATCATATTGCTAATGTTTCTTCAGTACTTGGGAGTTTAAAAAGTAAAATTTCTTACGTACATGCAGTGCAGTGTATAATTGAGTTTTTGTTTCTCATCTTTGTAATTTGTTCGATTATGTGTAATGTGATGTAATTTGTTTTTTGTGTGTGTGTTTTTTCTTTTTTAGTGATACTCCGTCTTTTGTACCTTTTTTTGACGGGTAATAAATAAATAAATATAGAGGAAAATTAAAAAGTTTGTGATACCTTGGATATGAAGGAAGATTTGTTTTGTGAGGAGGAATTAGCGACAGTAAGTGACAGTAAGAGGTTAGAAATAAGTTACTGAAGATTATGAATATGATTTTTGAAAAAGGGGAAGTACCCAACGATTTTAGGAAAACCTTAATTAAGCCACTTTATAAGAAAGGTGATAAAGTGAGTGTGGTAATTATCGAGGCACTAGTCTGGTCTCTGTAGGTAGCAAATTACTTAGTAATATGATACTTTTAGACTGAGAGATGCCGTGGACAAACTTTTAAGAGAAGAACAGTGCGGTTTTAGAATAGGTAGAGGATGCGTCGACCAAATTTTCAGTCTTAAGTTAACAATTGAGAAGTGCCTGAGTTGTGAAACACCTTTGGTGCTCAGTTTTATAGATTATGAGCAAGCTTTCCATTCTGTTGGTAGAAGAGCCATAGTAGAGGTTTTCTCCTTGTATGGTATACCAGACAAATACATTAAAGTGATTAGTGCTATGTATGAGAATAACACTGCTGCGATTAAGGTAGGAAATGAGGTTAGCAGCTGGTTTTGTATTAAATCAGGAGTTAATCAGGGTTGTGCTCTACCCCCCACATATAGATTATTTTGATGGACTTTGTCTTTAAGGAGCAAAGGAAAGGCAATAGGAGACCACGGAATCAGATGGAGAGGAAAAGTCTCCTGAACTTAGATTATGCTGATGATTTAAGCATCCTAGACGAAAGTGTGAGCAAAATGAATGACCTTTTAGAGATTTTGCGAGTTCAGGGTGCTAGAATAGTTTTGAAAATTACTGTTAAGAAGACTAAGTCACTAAAGCTAGGAATAAGTGAAGATGATAGAAAGGTTGAGGTGGCTAAGGCACGTTGTGTGGATGAAGGATGGTAGATTGCTGAAGATTGTTCTTTTCGGCCAACCGTCTAGGGCTAAACGGAAAGCAGGTCGTCCTAGTCTGGGGTGGGAGGACGTCATAAAGAATGATTTAAAGGAAATGGGAACTTTGTAGGAAGGTGTAAAAAGAGAGGCTTTGAATAAATTGGGATGGAGGAGGAGCATGCGTAGCTGTGTTGGCACGTTGAGTTGTTGGTAGTAGTAGCAGTAGTAGTAGTATAATTTTTTACAAAAGACATTCATTCAAAACTCTAGATACACACTTTGCATCAAAATTGTCAAAAGAATCAATAGCCGTAGTATTGCCAGGACCCACAGGCCCTGGTGTAAAGTCCATAAATAATGGAAAGTGGTAATAGTTTAAAAATAGACAGCACACCAACTACGATGGCTCTTGTGTGTCATACAGTCTCGCCTGTTCCATGATGGAAATTTTCCTTGCTAAAAAAAAGAAAAAATTATAGATCATTTATAGAAGGCCTCCTATAGCCTACATCAATTAATATTAACGGGACACGTCACAAGGACAGGTTCGTCCTGAAATGGATGAAATGCTCCCGAGTCCGGGCTGTACGGAAAGCAGGTCATCCTGATTTCCTTTTGGCCAACGGAAAGCAGGTCGTCCGTGGTTGGCGTGGGAGGAAGTCATAAAGAAAAATTTAAGGGACATGGGAACTTCCTGAGAGGACTTAAAGAGAAAGGCTATAAATAGATCGGGATTGAGGAGCACGCGTAGTTATATTGGCCTCAACCGGCTTGGTGCTGCGATGACTTGTTAGCAGTAAGTTCAGATCTTCGATATGCTGTATGTTTATATTCGAACAAATTTCAATTGTTTTTTCTTTAATGGTTTTAAAATACAATGGTACCTCTTTATTTCTTTTCAGAATGTCTTCTTTGTTCTTAAAATCCTTTAACTTAAACAAAAATTATACACATTTACAATTTATGGAAATTTTTTATTTATCAAAATGATAAGCAATTTATTTCTTGCTTAGTTTCATTTTAATGAAAATATTATTGCCCCTTCCGTGAATATTTCTGCTAGAGCCGCTCTTAAGGGACCAAAGAGCCACATGCGGCTCTGAAGCCGCACTTTGCCGACTACTCCATTCAATAAAAAATGAAATGACAGTCAATGCAAGACTTAAAAAGAAAGGAGAAACAATTTTAAGCGTCTAATAAGGGGCCTATTACTCTAAGCTAAGATTCATAAAATTCAGACTTGTGTTTTTCTTTTCAAAAATTGACAAGCTCAAAAGAATATGGAGTAGTAAGTTCAAGAATGGGCTTAGCTAAGGAGGCAATACTTACCCTAAAAAACTTATTCCATACCCTAGAAAAATCGCCACAATTTAAAATGGTATTTTTTTTCTGGAGATGAAGATTTAAATCCATTTCTTGTTTAATTAATTTATCATCCCAAAGAACCACCAGTTTGCCAAATATTATCCCAATCACCAAGCAGTCATGTTATTTTCATTTATTGACTTTTTGGGGGGAGGGGCATTTTGGTTACTATTAGAGAAAGTCACTCCTTACTTACTGTTCGTTACCACAAACTGTTTGATACATCTAAAGCATGCAGAATAAAAACAGGGAGGAAAGAGACGGCCTAAACTATTTCATTTTGGAAAAACAGATCAAAGTCACATCTTCAGAATTTTTTCAAAAGGAAAATCCAAAAATTTCAAAAATATTGAAAATTTTGATTTTGTCACTTCATTTGTCAAACGTAAATAAGACAACAAAACGTTCATACATTGTTCCTGCGCTCAAATACAATATAAACAGAACTCACGCAGTGGGGAGGTTGGTAGACTTAGGTTAGTACTTTTATTCATAATCCGAAAATGCCGTGTGCTATATTCAAACAGTTCGTTGTAAGGAACTGTAAATAAGGAATGACACGGCTCAGTAGTGACCGAAACTCAAAGAAACAGAGTCTTGATAATAAAAGATATATCAAAAGAATCGAATTTTGATAATTATTCAAAACATATGAAATTATTCCAATTTAATGTTACCCATCAAAAGTTACGAGCCTGAAAAATTTGCCCAATTCTTGAAAAAAGGGAAAAACACCCCCAAAGCATCTAGTGGTCTTAATGACAATCACAGTATTGGAGTATGTGGGAGGCTACTAATTTTCTGTGGTAGAATAATCAGCTAACTATAATAGTTAGAGAAAGATAATGGAGCCAGTTTTTACTTCGGTTTCGGATGGGTCATACAACACTATTAAACAAAGTCATTGGGAATCAAAAGGCGTTACAGAATGGCAGCTCATTAAAATTCCGAAGATAAGTGGGAGTGAGGAAAATATTGATTACTGCAGATTTAAGCAGACAAACAAGATTAAACAAAAGCTTTTAAATTACAAATTGTTTAGAATCTTCTGAACATCTACTTCATTTCACTCATATCTTGTGTTCGCTTATTTTGTCTACTTATATAAGAATTAGAGTTTTTAAATCTTGAAACATTTTTTCCATCAAGATAAATAGATAAATGGCTGGATCCCTAAAATTAAAATTGTAGAAGATAGCTAAGGAAACCAGTCGCACTCTTTTGCTGATGGGCCCCCAGGTGCTTTGCTTTGGGTGCAGTTGAATTTTGTGCATTTTTTTTTTACGAATCCGTGAGACAGAAAAATTTGTTTAGAATCGTAGCTTAGCAACCATTCTGATGAAAATTCTAGAGTCATTGCATATATTCCCAAAGATTCGTATAATGTCTTAAAATTCAGAGCTGTTATAGTTTTTGGAGAAGGTACATTAGTTTTGAACATTTGACAGATTGAATAATGACAAAACAGGCAATATGTTAGCCTGTTTAATTTATTTACAAACATAATAAATATTGCCATGCATGAGACCTCATTTCAGAATAGACAGAGGATGTAGTAGAAGAAATAAAAAAAAAATGAAGTTCACTTGAAAAATGAAAATGTCGATTGCAACTCAGCAAAGTGCACAATAGACTTAAATTATATGCATAATTCAACATGTAATTATGTTTTTAAAGTCTAGTAAACATGTTTTAAAATGTATAACACTTTAAACATGTGTTTAAAGTCTGACATGTATTTTTCACGACTGCCGAAGAAGAATTTTGAATTTTATATATTAACCGGGGTTTATTTGCAATTCGGCAGTAAGAGAATGGGCACTATATATACAGATTTTGGAAATCGATGCATAAAAAGAACGTGAGACAAATAAAACGGTAACAGAACAAACGACAAAATTAAAACAGCTGCTTAATAACATAAACAATAGAATATAACTTCAAAAAAAAAAAAAAATCTCGGATGTAGAATTAACGATTAAATATTCGTTCTGTAATCCATCATATTTGAAGTACCTCAAAGAGCCAATCACTTGCCAGCAAGGGGGAATTCAGGATTTTTTTTTTGGGGGGGGGGGGGGGGTAAAAACTTTAATGAAATAGCCAAAAATTTGTTAGTATGCATTGTGCTACTTTTTTACACATTGGACAAAACCTTTTCTTAGGGGACGGCGCAAACCCGGTAACCCCCGCCCCGTGGATTCAGCCTTCCTCGGCTTGGCAGGTCTAAATTCTTCTGAATGTTCAAATGTATTGGCTTGAATTAAATCTTGCGCATTATTAGGTTTGTCCTTTTGCTGCATTTTGCACATTTTATTTAATATTTTCTTTCTTTTTGCACTAAGTACGAGTGAATGATGATCCTGATTAAAAAAACTGTATATTTACCAATCTTCACTCGCTGATTTTTTTTCTTGTAGTTGATAAGCTTTTTTTTTCTCACGCCATGTTTAGTAACCGTGATTTACAGCTTGTTTTCTTGTTTGGGTACTCTCTGCCCATGTTTGTCAAAGTGTGCCAAAAGACTTAATGAGTTTCACTTTACCTGGCGTTGAAATATCAGTCAGCTAGACTTTTCAAACTGTCTGATTGCCGGACTTGGTTTAACAGGTCTTATTGTAATAATGAGGAGCGAGCATGCCAGGAAAAATAGCTGCGTTTTTTTTCGAAGTTCCGTGTTTCATGGTTCATGTTCCAAGTTTCATGTTCTAGCCCAAAAACGCAGTTTTTGTCGCTTTCGTGTTCTTTGTCCATGTTCCTGGTTGAACGTCTAAAAACACATTTTAGGAAAAGTGGCAAAATATTCAAAACTGTGGAAACATGTGGAAAAATTCTGAGCTTTTTACTTGCCTGTTTTCTTGCACACATATGTTTCACCTTGGCCTCTATTCAAAAACGCATATTCAGCAGGATCTATGTCCATTTTCTTCCTTTCCATCTTATCCTTTCTTTTGTCATCTACAGATAACTTTTTTCTATCTGGATAGGGAACAAACGAACACGCAACACGCACAAAGAGCAAGTTCCAAGTTTGAGGAAACAGACAGTCGAACAGGCAACATGATGTTTCGTGTTTCGCAAAAAAACGAAGTTTTGTTAAAACATGCTAACGCAAAAATGGCAAAACACGATTAAACCACGGAACCAACCACGCAAAAAAAACGCCACTAATGTCGGATGTTTTACAGTTACGACAGGATTTCTTGGGATTTTCCTGGCGACGATAACAGATTTTTCATTTCCTGGCATGGAAGCTAAGAACACTGCATGAATTAGGCAATGATTTTTAAAGCAAGAGCAAATGGCGGATCAATTTGTCACAGAAGTTCCAAGTGATTTGAAACAGCTGGTTCGTTTGGTCAGTAGAGGATTTTATCAAATAGAAGATCGTCTAATATTAGACATGCTAATCAGAAATCCTTGTAAGTGACAAAAATATTTCTCAGAACAAAGCTGATCAATACAAGATTCCATAACTGACATTGGGGCAAGGTGAACTGGTAAAGTTCTACCAAATCATATTATTGAGTTAGAAATAAAGTGAATACACCATTTGATGCCTTTTTGGTAAAATTCTACTTTAGCTACTTCTGGCTATCTTGGAAAGGAGTTTGGGTAAAATTCTACTTTAGCTACTTTTGGCTATCTTGGAAAGGGTTTAGGTTAGAAAAATGAAACTTACAAGGATGGGTCTACAGGATAATGTATGTCCCGGGAAGTTATTTTGAAGTACCTACCTCCACTCCTTCTCCCTCTAGAGGATCCTGACCTTTAAAAATTTGTGTGTTTATAAAAGGTAAACCTTTCAAAATAGATCTTCTGGTTAAATGAAGTACATTACCTAAAACCTTAAAATTATACTGAAATAACAGAAATTGCATTTTCAGAATTAAAGCCAGAGAAAAAGAAACTGACAACTAAAAATTAAGGTAAATATTAATCTGTCAAAAATTCAATAGGTATAGACCTTTCATGTAAGCAAATTTCAGGACCCTCCAAAAGGAGAAGGAGTGGAGGTGGGTACTTCAAAATACATTCCCGGGAAATACTTTAGCCTGTTGACCCATCTCTGAAAGTTTCATTTTCCTAACCTAGCCCCTTTCCAAGATAGCCAAAAGTAGCCAAAGTAGAATTTTACTGGAGTTTGGTTTGGAAAATGACATTTTCAGGGATAGATCTACAGGCTAAATTATGTCCCGGGAAGGTATTTTGAAGTACCTACCTCCACTCCTTCTCCCTCTAGAGGGTCCTGTTCTTTGATGACCTTTAAAAATCTGTGTGTTTTAAAAGTGAAACCTTGTAAAATAGATCTTCTGCTTAAAACAAAGTCCAACAAAATTGTTTTCAGCTTCACAGCTTTGCTCAATCCTGATTTACAGAGTTTTAAAAATATGCAAATACATTTCCTAAATTTTGAAAATTAACATTGGTATGGCTTAAAATACTACTCAAATAACAGGAATTGCATTTTCAGAACTAAAGCCAGAGAAAAAAAAATCTTATAAAAGAAAATTAAGGTAAAATTTGTTTTGTCAAAATTTCAATAGGTATAGACCTGTCATGTAGGCAAATTTCAGGATCCTCTAGAGAGAGAAGGAGAGGAGATAAGTACTTCAAAATACCTCCCCAGGACATATTTTAGCCTGTAGACTCATCCGTGAAAGTTTCATTTTCCTAACCTCACCCCTTTCCAAGATAGGTAAAAGTAACTAAAGTAGAATTTTACCGCCTTTTTTTATGCTGATAACAAATATAATAATCATTTCTATCGGAAATGAATTTCAGCCCCCCCCCCCCCCATAGCCTATATAGCCTACCTAACCTAACCCTGAATTGGCATATATAGGGGAGGGGGCTGAAATTCATTTCTGATAGAAATGATTATTATATTCATAATCAGCATTAAAAAAGGCATTGGATGGTGTATTCACTTTTGTCCTAACTCAATAATATGATTTGGTAGAACTTTACTGGTGAACATACTATTTGACTCCTTTTGTATGCTCTTTCTAAATACAATTACTCAAAAATGTATCCCCCCCCCTGATTGTCCCATATACAGTCCATGGAATATCTAAAAACTGAAAGAATACATTAAAATAATGAAATTTTTACTTTAGGCTATACTATACAGGAAATGATATCAGTGTATTATTGTGCCTGTTTAGAAGAACACATGCTAAGAAAACAATTTTTACTTCATAATATACAATAAATTTACAGTTAATCTTTAAAGGGCTGGGCACACATAGCTGATTTCAGGAACTGATTTCAACATCAGTGGACAAACAATAGCAGTAAAAAAAAAAAAAATTTGAAAAAAAATTTATTGCACAAGATTTTCAAAAAAAAAATCTTGGACACAAATAGTCAACTGAAGTTTATTAATAATTGCATGATTGATCTCAGCTTAGTTCTCAGTTCAGTAGCTCAGTAGTGGAGTCTTTCACCACAGACATCTCTGGCTGACTTTTTATTTGTATCCTTATTTGTTTTGTGATGAGGATGATGAAAATCAGTGCTGGTTTTGTAAATTGGCACCAAAAACTAGAAAATTTTTCAAGCTCAAATAAATGCCAATTTCTTTTAAAATCAATGCTGATTTGGAAATCAGTTCCCAAAATCAGCTATGTGTGCCCAGCCCTTAAGTTGTTTAATATAAAAGCTACAAGGTATGACAGCATTGATGTAATGAAGAAATATATTATTAGGGCTATGTATAGGACCATCAGGTGAGAAGGGAGGTAGATAAAATTCTAGACAAGCTAGTTTTCACTATCTTGGAAAGGGGTTAGATTAGGAAAATGAAACTTTCAGTAATGAATCAAAGGCCAAAAACATACTCCTGGAAGGGTATTGCCAGCCTACTTTGTGACTTCTGATTTCTAAGTCTCAGAAATTTGCCTACTTGACAGGTCCACCTAGTGGAATTTTGAGAAAACAAAATTATACCTTAATATTCAGTTCTTTTTCTCTTGTTGTAGTCTTGAAAATGCTATTCCTGTTGTTTAAGTAGAATTTTAAGCCATATCAATGGTTTTTTCTCAGTTTAGGAAATGTATTTGCAGATGTTTGAAACCTCATAAATTGGGATTGAGCAAATTTGTGAAGCAGGGAATACTTTTTTGGTACTTCATTTATTTTGTAAGGTTTCGCTTTTATAACACAAGGGTTTTAAAGGTCATCAAAGGTCAATACCCTCTAGAGAGAGAAGAAGTGGAAGTATGTACTTTAAAATATCCTCTTGAGACATACTTTAGTTTGCAGATCCACCCCTGAAAGTTTGATTGTCATAACCTAACCTCTTTCCCAGACCAGGAGGTATTTATAAGAAAGTGAATTGATTAGTAGCCTATATTTACAATAAGAATACAAAAAGGAATCAAATAAGCCTAGTGCGTTCACATTGTCTATATGTCAGTTATAGAATCTCATATATATTGCCCACAATATTTATTGTAAAATATAACCAATGTGCACCATAGTTTAAACAGTCCATGGTAATGACTCAAAAATATTCATAAATGTTGAAAAATATCTTAATGGTATTGTTTTAGTACTCCAGTTTTCCAGAGGGAAACACTGTCAAATTCTGGAAACTGCTTTAAAACTTTCTAAAACGCATTAAAACTCTTGTTTAGAGGATTTTTGCTATCTTGGAAAGTGTTTGAGTTAGGTGAAGATTCATTAAGTTACACAATTCAGGCTATGCATTTGCAAAAAGGGGTGGGGGAATGCAGTATATTGGTCTGTATTCCAGAATGGTATCAGTGAACATTGTAGAATGTTTTATGAGTAGTTTCCAGAAATCTATAGGCTAGTCTTTCCTTATGGAGAGTAGGGGTACTATACCAATACCACCTTAATGTTTTTGCAAATAAATATCTCATATTCTGTGCCTGTTGAATAGACTAAAATGGTTAAATAGGAGAGTTAACAATCACTTTCTAAAAAAAATTTCTTAGATAGTATAATTTAAAGGAAGTTCCCTAATAAATGCAAGGTTAATAACATGGAGAATTTGCATTTTAAAGGGGGAGATCATGGCGAAGGTAAAGTCTGGAAAAACTCAAATAGGCTGAAAAAAAAACATAACAAAGTTCATCATTCAGTGCTCTTTCTTTATTGGGAGCTATCACTCTAGTCAGCTTGACATGCTTGCATGGTATCATTCTTATTCATTGACTCTTCTGAAGAAAAACACTATAGGCTAGTAATAAAAGTGGAGTATTATTCATTTTGATAATTAACACTTTCCAGTAACACTGCAGAGTTAGTTTTTTTCTGAAGGAAACGTGCTAATAATAATACTATTAGATTCCTTATTTTATGCCATTTTCAAACATCATGTTTTCTTCTCTGACAATGTACCCCACTCCTCCCTGATTGTCCCAGATATAGTGCTAGGATGTATAATAAAGGATGATATTCTTACTTTATAATATGCAGCATATTTAAATTTAACAAGTTATCATGTTCCTTTCAGTTATTATCTATTTCTAGATCATTTCAAATAATATTTCCATGAATTATGCTCCTGATCACAGACAAAGATACATTCTGGATTGCAAGAATACCCATTTCAACAAAATATCAATGACATATGACTAGATTTGATTAATGGGAAAATATATTATTAGGGCTATATATAAGACCATTCAAAGGGGGGGGGGGGTTGTGCATTGTCAGAGTAAATGACTTATATTAACTGGAGAATAAAACTAGAAATTTAATTATATTAAATTACCTTAAATTGTGTGTCGAGCAAGATAAGGTTGTGATGAGCCTCCTATAGTACATCTTGCTGGTGGGGTGACATCCCAGGTTAGCCTGCAATCTGCATTAGCCCAGTCACAATCAACTCCTTTCTTGAATGCATCTATGGTTTGAAACTGGATGGTGGCTTTGACAAGGCTGTTCCAGTGAGGGACAGCATATACAGAGAAGAAGTGCTGGTGCTTACTTTGATAGCAATGGGGGACTTGCAGATTCTTTGTGTCACTTCTTGTTGTACTTGTAAGGGATGAGGAGAAAACTTGACTTGAGAGGTCTTTTTGAGTAGTGTGCAAGTAGCGACTGCATCTGCTCTCTTCCTTTAGTAGACTAGGGTGGGGAGTTTAAGGGACACAAGGCACTCCTCATATGGGTTGTCTTGCAAAGTTGGTATAAACTGGGCTGCTTGTCTTTGGACACTCTTGAGTGCTTTAACATCCATCTTATACAGTGGAGATGCCATGGTCATTCCAATTTCCAGATGTGGATGTACAATACTGTAGCTTTGTACAACTTCTTGACCAGACATGGCTTCATGATGGTAAACATTTGAGCCCTAGGGTTTGGTTTGCTTTAGCAACTTGAGCTTGTGTGTGGCTGTGGAGCTTGAGTTCATTAACCAGCTAACCACTGATATCGATAACCGCTTTAGTGGTGTTGAAAGTCGGTTGGCTACTATTGAACAGTGCACCTCATTCGACCAGGCAGCAGTTCAGAGATTGGTTGAGTCGGAGATTCGGACATTGAAAAATGATCTTGAGGTGCAGCTTGAAACTAAAGTTAGACACATGATTGCAGACAACAGGGACCAGCAGCGCCGAAAGCTTAATATTGTCGTCTTCGGTGTCCCCCCTCAGACAAGTGATGAACTGTACATCAAGAGATACCTTGCGAGTGATTATGGGCTGCCAAATGTGAGCATCTCAAATGTCTGTCGTCTGAGTAATCTGCAAACCCAAGGACAAGCTGCAACCACCAGCACTGGAAACAAGCCTGTTCCTATAATGTTCTCGGTACCTGATTTTAAGACTAAGAAACAAATCCTTCAAAAGTCTTATGAAAGAAAAGGGTCAGATACGATCCAGTTCCATAATGATGTCTCAAAGACTGACCGCGAGAAAAGAGCAAAGTTATACGAGGAGTTGCGGGCTAGACGAGCACAAGGCGAAACCAATTTGGTTATCTGAGGCAACGCTATAGTTCCAAAAAACGTGCCGACTCGTGCAGTCCCGCCGGCTGCAATGGAACTCTAGAAGATATACCAAGTGAAGTAACTTATGTAAATAGTCAGCTAGATGGTAGTGATTTTTGAAGTACAGTGTATACAAGTGATAATTATAGTGATGCAAACCCAGAGACTTCTATGTCTTCTTATGGACTTAGTACAGATGCAGGCAACAGTCATTGCAAGAAAATTACTGGACTTAGTGTGGTGTTTAGCAATGTTGATTGCCTAACCTCGAAATTTCAGGAGGTCAGATGTGTCCTCTCCGCAAATGAGGCTGATATTTATGCGTTCTGTGAGATTAAACCAAAGCGAACCTCCCTACCCCTGATAGAATCCCAGATACAGATTTCCGGATACAGACTGATGACAAACTTATTGACGGATGGTGACAGAGGAATAGCCATATATGTAGAGAAACAATTCAGGTAGGCACTATTGATATTAAGTCAGAATATGAGCCATGTGTAGAACAAATTTTGATATCTATTAACCTACCTGGGGGTCCCATTATACTTGGTTGTTTTTACAGAAGTCCCACCTTGACGAGTCTGGAGAACTCACTCTTGGCTATATCCTGGTCTATTGATGGTGCTGCTCGAAAGTGTAAGAATCTAGTCATAGTCGGCGACTTTAACTTACCTATGATTGAGTGGACTGAGGGGTACGGCCACACGAGTAACGTGTTTACGCAGTCTTTTCTTGACTGCTTAGAAGCACACTCGCTGTTCCAGGCAGTGACATTCCCGACCAGATATCAAGAGGGACAGAATCCTTCACTCCTTGATCTCGTTTTGGTAAATGATCCTGAGTCACTCATTGATATAGAATCGCAACCCCCATTTGGAAATAGTGATCACATAGCTATAAAATGCCGATTTCGATTGTACCCACAGACATCGAATCTAACCAGACATGTGTATACAAACTACAATCAAATCAGGCAATTGGTCAGGCGAATCAGGCGAACTCTGTCAGTGCGATTGGTCATTTGTCGAAACGATGGAGGTAGAGGACACGTGGGAGAAAATGAAAAATATGTTGTTAGACACCGTCAGTAGAAATACAACTACCACGTGGAGACGAAAACCGAAAACTCTTCCCTTTATGACCAGAGAAATGAAAACTGCAAGGAACAAGAAGAAGAAACTGTCAAAGCTCATAAATCAGGACCCCCACAGAACGGACTACCTGGTAAAGTTCAAAGCCGCAAGGAACAAAGTTCGAGCCCTGTCCAGAGAACTGATAGATAAATACGAGGAGGCCATCGCAGCAACCTCAAAAACCAATCCCAAGAAGTTCTGGAAATATGCCTCAGCACATAAGCCTGGTAGACACACGGTTTCGGAGCTGGTTTGTAATGGAGTCCAGTCAAACGACCCCCAAGAAATTGCTGATGCCTTGAACCACCAGTTTACATCAGTCTTCACACCCGCAGACAAAGCCCCCCTGCCAACCCCACCATGCTACGAAATCACCACTCAAATGTCACCAATAAGAGTGGATCAGGCTGAGCTCGAATCTCGGCTTAAAAAGCTTAATCCAAATAAGTCTGTTGGGCCAAATGGTATACATCCACAACTCTTAAAGGAAGCTCATTCCCAACTAGCAATGCCCCTCTCAAGACTCTTCCAGAAATCTATTGACACTAAAGTCATACCAATAGACTGGAAAGTAGCCCATATCTCGCCAATACATAAAGGAGGAGACAAGAGCAAAGCTTGCAGTTATCGGCCAATCAGTATTACGTCTGCTGTTGGGAAAATCCTAGAAGGTATTGTCAACACTGCCGTTCTTAGACATTTGATCACAAATAACCTTCTATCGAAACAACAACATGGTTTCCGACCAGGCAGATCAGTCGAAACCAATCTGATTGACTCGTATAATTACATAACTGAGCTCCTCAACCAAGGTCTCCCAGTGGATATGATCTTGCTAGACTTTGCTAAAGCCTTCGATAAAGTCTGCCATCAAAGGCTTCATTTGAAACTGAAGGCAATTGGAATTCAAGAGGGAGTGGTGGACTGGATCACGTCTTTCCTAAAGGGAAGAAAGCAGCAGGTCAGAGTTTTTGGCGAAGGTAGCAGAGCTTACTACTCCGAAATAGCTGAGGTCTTAAGCGGGGTTCCTTAAGGAACAGTTTTGGGACCTACACTCTTCAATGTATATATTAATGACACTCCAAGAACCGTTACAAGCAAGCTTAGCCTGTACGCCGACGACTCGAAGCTCATTGGTCCTGTCGGAACTCAGCAAGGTGTGACCTCAATACAGTCAGATCTTGACAGCTTTGGCGAATGGGCCAAGATATGGAGGCTCGAGTTTAATGTCGAAAAGTGCAAGGTTCTCCATTTTGGAAGAAATAACCCACGATGGCAATACTCGATGTCAGCAAAAGCTGGTGTGAGACAGCCACTCTCTGAGAGTCCCTCTGAAAGAGATCTGGGGGTCGTTGTAGACGAAGACCTTAATTTCAACTGCCACACCCGAGCTGCAGTAGCAAAGGCGAACCAAACTCTCGGTCTCATCAAACGTACAATGACAAGTAGATCCCCTGCAATAATCACAAAACTTTACAAGAGCCTAGTGAGACCGAGATTAGAATTTGGAATGTGTGTCGCCACGCCAATTAATAAAACGGACCAGATGGCTCTCGAGTCTGTCCAAAGACGGGCGTCAAAATGCGTAAAGGGGCTCAGAGACAAAGAGTATGAATGCCGACTGCAGAGCCTCAAGCTACCAACTCTGACATACCGTCGGCGAAGAGGTGATATGATAATGACCTACAAACTGCTCAAGTCTGACGACAAGGACCTCTTTCAGCCTGCCCAGTTGTCAAGAACCAGGGGTCATTCAGCGAAGCTTTTTCGGAAGCGTGCTAATACAAGGAAGAGGAACCATTTCTTCTCCAACCGCATCATAAGCCTCTGGAACGATCTGAGCGAAACGACAGTGAGTTCACCATCCGTTGACAGTTTCAAAGCCAATCTCGATAAGGAATGGGAAACCAAACTATGGCTCACGCAATGGGATGAAGCTGATGTCCCGCGGCCCTATCATCACTAACTGGCGTACACTGGACTCGTCCATATCGCTAGCAAGTGCGATTTAAGGTAATTTTAAGGTAATTAACAAACCTCCAGGTCCTTCTCCCTACTTACAGCCTCAAGTGGGTCATCTTCAATATGGTAAGTTTGTCTAGGGTTGTTGTGTCCAAGATGCAGGACTTTGCATTTTGATGCATTGAACTGCAAACCCCACTCAGATGACCATTTAGCCCATTTAAAAAAGATAGTTCATATAAATCTTCTTGCATTGTTGAGTGATTGGGGTTAATTTGGGCCTGTCCTAGGAGCTTGTATTTGTCAGTATATAATGTTAATGGGTTCTTACAGTGATTTGTACAGTTGTTGATATATATGCTGAACGATGGTGCTACTTTTATTTTATTAGCATGTTTCCTTAAGAAGAGCCCTAACTCTCTAGTGCTATCCTCTTTCAAAAATTAATGCTAACTACCATGACAACTGAATTTCCTGCTCCTCTAAGAGGGCCAGCTATAGCCCTAGGTTACATACAAAATATGAAAATGATATTCTTACTTTATGATATGCAAAAATTTTCTATTAATCATATTTTCATGTTTCCTTCTATTTTTGTCTACATTTTTAAACCTTTTTTTTAAAAATATTATTATTATTATTCATTTCTTGCCCAACAAAAACAGGTGCAATAGACAGAGTAATCACTAAAGGTAACAAAAAGAAAAAAAGGACACAAACACACAAGTTGTTTTCCCAGTTGTTTTTATATTTATCCAGTTGTTTTCATCATCAAGCAGTTTGAGCAACTTGGCTCAATAGTGACCAAAACTCTAAAAAACAGAATTTTGATGTCATCAGATACATCAAAAGAATCAGATTATTATGCTAATTCCAGATATATAAGTTTCATCAGTTTTACTGTTACGCATCAAAAGTTACAAACCAGAGAAAATTTGCCTGATTATTGAAGAGAGGGGGAAACGCACCCTAAAAGTCAAGGAATCTTAATGAGAATCATACCATCAGATTCAGCATATCAGAGAACCCTCTGTAGAAGTTTTAAGCTCCTGTATAGAAAAATGTGGAATCTTGCATATTTTGCCAGAAGAAAGATCATGGATGTGTGTTTATTTATTTGTTTTTCCCCAGGGGTGGTTATATCAAAATTGTGGTCCTAGAAGATCAGGAAAGGGTGATTAAAACAAAAATTAAAAGCTCTAGTGCCCTTTTTATGCAACCAAAAAGATTAGAGGGCAACCAGCCCACCTCCCAAACCCCTTTTTCCCCCAAAGTTGTCTACTCAAAATTTTAAATAGTCATTTTGCTTAGCAAAGTTAAAACATAAAATAACTATGTCTTTAATGGTAACATGACCCTCCACAGCCCTTGGGGTGAGGCCTGTAATTTTATAAAATTTGCCCATTGTTTGTGCCCAATTTGCCCAATGAATAGTATTTGTTATTGGGAAGTATGCAGACATTTTTTGGGGGGAGGGGGGAATTTTTGCTTGGGGTGGATTTCCATAGGGAGAATTTTCTGGAATTGAAGTTTCCAGGGAAATTTTTTCATTTGGGGGGGGGGATTTGACAGAATTCCTGTAGATTCTTTTTATTTGTCTTACTTTCTCTTTGCCAACTCAATTTTGCATATGGAGGTGCTCCATGGAATTATCCAGAGGCTATTTTCAGTGTGGATTTCTGGAGAAAATTTTCCATGAAAGCGGGATTTCTGGAATGATTAGGAAAAATGATTAGACATTAGTCTTTTTCAATTGAAAGTATGCTAAGGATAATTCTTCTGACTGAACCCTCTGCAAGAAATTTCATAGCTTGGGGAATTTTCAGCAAGGATGCAATTGTCCAAATAGAGTTTTAAAGGGAATTGCCAATAGGAAATTTAGAGGTATTTTACATGGGAGGAACTTTCCACAGAGTTTTCTGTGAGGCGAGGAAATTTTTCATGAAGGGTGAGCCAGATTTACCAGCATTATTTGAAAAACGGTGAGAAACTAAATAAAAAAATAAGTTTTTTTCAACTGAAATTAATGAGAACTGCTAAACTCAAAAACGAACAGAAATTATTCCACATATTAAGGAGGTTGCCCCCTCCTCAATAACTCGCTCTTTATGCTTACGTTTGACTTTTTGTCCCAATTCCTTAAGAATAACTCTTGCAACACAAGGGCAGTTTAATTAGAAAAATAAGCTTTTTCAAAAAACAAACTTTAGCATGAAGAGCAAGGGATTGAGGAGGGGGTAGCCCCCCTCATATACAGAATAATTTCTGTTCGTTTTGAGTTTAAATTTTGCTCCTTGCTTTCAGTTGAAAAAAATTGTTTTTATATTTAATTTCATCATGAGATGATGCTATAGACCCAGCTAAGAATAAAATGTTTTTTGACAAAGGGATGAAATGATACAAGCAATCAAAGACAATGGGTAAATATGTGGTAAATTTGTTTCGCTTTACCATGTCAAAAGAATATGTGCTAAAAATATTATGTTCCTTATTTTATGCTCTATCTAAAGATTGTGGTCACTTTTCTGATAATGCACCCCAACCCTCCCTCTGATTATCCCAGAGTTAGCCCTAATAATTATGTCTTCATTGTTTTACACCTTGTTGTTCATTATGTCTTCTTTTTTAACTAGTTTTCTCGAATTCTTAACCAAGTGAAAACACTGCTAAGGGATTTCAATATAATTGCTGTGATAAAGTAGGTTATTATTTGAAATGATTTGGATAATCTGTTTAGTAGAAATATGTTGGATAGTATAAAGTAATAATTTCATAATTTTTGTGTTATCTGTTAGTTTTTTATGTATCTTTTGGTTATATATAGAACCATTATAGGAGGGGGGGGGGAGTAGTATGTTTTGTCAGAAAAGCTATCATGATATTTGTTAAAAGTATAAAATAAGGAATCAAATTGTGCTACTTTTATTTATTAG
Organism: Artemia sp. Kazakhstan ARC1039; assembly: GCA_029168905.1. Lineage (NCBI taxonomy): Eukaryota > Metazoa > Arthropoda > Branchiopoda > Anostraca > Artemiidae > Artemia > Artemia sp. Kazakhstan ARC1039. Next base: position 49,503 of record JAQQPU010002151.1, on the reverse strand, counting down.
TATGTTTGCTTTAGATGTGGTCAACTATAACAAATTTACCAAATATACTATGTAGTACTAAGATAAGATAAGATTTATTCTTTATTAAATGATTACTTACTCATAGACTGCAAAGCAAAAGGAGAAGAAAAGAAAATACAGATAAAATGAAAAATATAGAAAAAAATAGAATAAATAAACTAAATTAATTAAGTAGATTAAATAGACTCCAAAAAATAAAATAAAAACATTGATAAAAATAACTTCTACGAAGCCAAAGAATTTTTAACAATTTTTTTAAACAAACCGAATGAGTGGTACCCTCGAGCTGATTCAGGCAACTTATTCCAAACAATATGACACGCCATTAGAGGATTAAAATCTGACCAAATGCAAGGAGTAAATGGAACTTGAACATGATTTGTCATATTGCGAAGATAATAATTATTTTGGTCAGAGGTAAAACATAGAGGAACACTTATGGGCTGGGGGAGGTCACCATGAAGCCGAGTAAAAGTAAAACATGCACATGAAAGAATATACAGTGACTCAAGATCATGTAATGGAATAACTAATGAACAATTAGTTTCCTGAATTAGGTTTCTAGCTTTATTATAAACCTTAGAAAGTGGTTTTAACAATGAAGGAAAGGTTGACATCCACACTATTAGACAGTAAGAAATGTAAGATTGGATCAAGCAGTGAAAAAGGATTTTCAAAACTAATCCAGGAAAAGTATGTCTACGTTTCCTTAAAATACTGAGACTCCTATATATCTTCATTTTAATAAAAGCAATGTGACGTTTTTAGATATGTTTTCATCAACAAGAATACCCAAAAAACGAACATATCGATCTTTAGATCTATGAATTATCCCATTCGGCTGGTGAATTTCTGATAACTGGGGATAAACCTGAGAAACACGCGAAAAAATCAAAAAACTGGACTTAGAAAAATTTAGGATAAGATAATTAGTATCAAGCCACAAAATTACCTTCTCAAACAAAAACAAGGACATCAGAAGAAGGCAAACTATAGTTGCCACTAGGGCAAGGGAAGATTTAGGATGACAAAGTCTACAGCAATCAATAAGTTTCTGATTTTTTACAACATAATAAAGATAATTTACATAAATCAAAATAGCACAGGCCCTGAAACTGATCCCTGGGGGACGCCAAAATTCACTTGTGAGGGTTACCGGAAAAGTGGATCAACAGAAATTAACCTATCCTTCAAATAAGACTGAAGCCAAGAAAATACATTTCCCCTTAGGCCTATGCCAAAATGAGGCATCTTCGATAGAAGAATTTCATGGGTTAAGGAATCAAAAGCCTTACGAATATCCAGGAATATAGCAGCCGGAATCAATCCCGAATCTAACGCAGAATGAATAAAATTCGAAAGGGTCATACAGGCATGTTCAGTGGAGTGCTTCATTCGGAAACCAAATTGAAAATCATGAATTTTTTTTTTAGATTTTAGGAAAGTAAGTGGACAAGAAAGCTTAGCCTTTTCAAAGATTATACTAAATACTGATTAAATTGAAATTGGTCAATAATTTGCCGGATCATTTCTTGGTCCACCCTTATGCAAAACAATAATCCGAGCACGCTTGAGAGCATCCGGAATAACTCCACATTGAAATGAAAGATTAAAAAGTTTTATTAGAGGCAAAACTAGCCTATTGAAGGAAGAATTGATTTAACTACCTTAGTAGGGATAGAATCTGGCCCAGATGAGGACGATTTTTAATCCATTAACAATTTTAGTAATTTCACTTACTGTTACTGGCTCTAGAAATATGAACTTAACACAAGACGGCCCGAGGTAAGATCTAAAGTCCGGCTTAGGCTGAAAAAAGGAATGCCTCTTGAACATTAAGCTCACCCTCCACAGTTTTGTCACCAATAACTAGACTCGTAGGTAAAGAGCTATATTGAGAACCGGGTTTAAGTACAGAATTTGTTACCTTTCACATCTTACGAATATCATTGCCACACGCAGCAAAATTATCTAAATCATAGAGAGATTTGGCTTTCCTATACGAGGAATTATATATATTCCAGTAGATCTTAAATTGACAAAGACGAATAGCGAATACGGCATCAATAAAGTTAATAAAGCTGTCCACAAAGTTAATAAACCGTTTTCTTTGCATAACTTTGTTGACTTTATTGCTGTCGGAATAAAGTTGAACTTTATTTAACTTTTTCAAGAAAGTCCGCAAAGTTCAACCAATAGCAGAAGACGTTTGGAAAATTTCAAATATACAACATACAAATTAGTGTCTACAAATATAATAGTGCATACTTGCTGAAATATTTTGCTTGGTAAAAGAATAAGTGTTACAAAATATTTTCATTTATTATTAAACATAAACAATTATTAAAAGGATGGTATTTTCAGCTCCATGTCTGACTATTTCAGTTACTTTCTATGAAAAATTGCTGTATTGTCAATAAGGTTAAATCCTTGTTTGAGTGGGACAAACTTTATGGTTCGCACTTTCAAGAAAAACTTTATTAACTTTATTGACGCCATTGAAGCCCCGCATAAGCCACCAGATGAACCAAAAAGAAATCTTTATTTAAATCGATTGCAAAAGACAAACCTGTCAAAGGATTACAAACATATAGGCTGAATAACTAATTGCACAGCAGGTATTATTGGAATAAACCATTAGCACAGTAAGAGAAACAAAAAAAATATAATAAATAAAATAAAAAATGAAACGAAATGAAAAAGAAAAAATGAAAAGTAATGATCTGAGGAAGGCATTTACAAATCAAGAAAAATACTAAAAGTCACATACTAGTGCGCTCATGCAAATAATTTATTTTACATATAAGACTTTCACCCGGAACTTTGGCTAGAACTTGTCCATGATCAGACCAAACACTTCTTGGGCCAAAGGTGCTGCGAGCCGCGTTTAATAGATCGCGACGCTTTTTAGTTAGGTTTTCAGACACAAATACACCTGACTTAACAAACTTACTTTTTACTGCAAACACTTTTCGAGCAATATCCAAGTTTGAAAATTTTACCAGGATGGGGGTAATTTTCACATTCCTAGTCTGAGTAGCAGGCATACGGAATCAATTAGCCTTTAAGAGGTCCATTTTTTTGAAATCTTGCAAGCCCATTATTTGTGTTATCACTTCATTAAGATTATCCATCAGTTCCACATTGGGGTTTGGTTTCACACCGTAGAAAATTAGGGTGTCAAGTAAGGTATCCTGCTCAAGTTGGTCAACCCTGTCTTCTATTTTAGAAATTTTATTTTCAAGCAAGTTCACAGCAGTATAAAGTCTTTGAAGGGTTGTTTTAATTTTTTCAAATTTAGCATTATATTCAAGGGAAATAGAATAATAAACTTCGTTCACAATATCTTCAGTGATAATTTCCGAAGCTCGGCGATCTTTCATTGTGTGTGAAACGACACGAGAAGTGTCATTCATTAGGTTGGACGTAGTGTTCATTAGTTCCTCTTGAGTTTCATTTATTATTTCCTTTAAAGTTGATGCTGCTGCAGAAGTCGGAGTTGACGGCGCTAGGCTGGATTTTGCTTTAGTTTTAGTTGGTAGAGACAAATAGGTTTTACTCTTAGTCTTCAAAATATCAGGGAATAAGCTCTGTTCCTCAAACGCCTTATTTACATCTTTATCTGTCCTTGTACAAGCTTCTTTAAAGTGCTCATTCTAGTTGTGGATATGAGCTTCAGCTATATTATGCTCAGAATGGGTACCGTAGCAAAATACTAGATATCTAGCTTGATTTTTCTGGTCTTTGGTGGTTTTAATAACTACTGATGGCCATAAGGGGTGTCCCTGAAATGAAACTAGGACAAGATCGAACTGTTTGTATTTTGCCATTTTACGATCTGCAGTTGCGAGGGGGGAAGGGACACTTCAGGTAACAAACACGATAATTTACCTATTACTTCTATATCTATGGATCCAGGTACTTCAGTAGCATTAGTACTTTGCTATGTTGATGACCTTTTGAATTTGTACTGTTTTATTGCAAGTGTGCAGTGAAACTTTGATGAACTTGTTGCCTATAATTGAAGGAATTTTTCATGAAGGGTGAGCCAGATTTACCAGCATTATTTGAAAAATGATCAGAAACTAAATAAAAAAATGAGTTTTTTAAACTGAAATTACGGAGCAACATTAAAACTCACAACGACCAGAAATTATTCCATATATGAGGGGGGTTGCCCCCTCCTCAATAACTCGCTCTTTATGCTTAAGTTTGACTTTTGTCCCAATTCTTTAAGAATAACTCTTGAAACACAAAAACAGTTTAATTATAAAGATAAGCTTTTTTAAAAGTCCTAAAACAAACTTTAGCATGAAGAGCAACCCCCCTCATATACAGAATAATTTCTGTTCGTTTTGAGTTTTAATGTTGCTCCTTACTTTCAGTTGAAAAAAAAGATGGTTTTTACATTTAATTTTATAATGAGATGATGCAATAGTTCCAGTTAAAAATAAAATGTTTTTTTGACAAAGGAATGAAATGATTCTAGCAATCAAAGACAATGGGTAAATATGTGGTAAGTTTGTTGGGCTTGACCATATCATAAGAATATGTGCTAAAAAAATAAAAGTGGTATTATTAGGTTCCTTATTTTATACCCTTTCTAAAAATTGTGGTTACTTTTCTGATAATGCACCCCAACTCTCCCCCTGATGGTTCCAGTGTTAGCCCTAATAATATATGTCTTCATTGTTTTACAGCCTGTGGTACATTATGTCTTCTTTTTAAACTAGTTTTCTTGCATTCTTAACCAAGTAAAACACTCTGTTAAGGGATTTCAATATAATTGCTGTGATAAAGTATTATTTGAAATGATTTAGATAATCGAATTAGTAGAAATATGTTGCATAGTATAAAGTAATTATTTCATTATTTTTGTGTTTTCTTTTGATTTCTTATGTATCTTAGGGCTATATCTAGGACCATTAGGGAAGGGGGGTAGTATGTTTTATCAGAAAAGGGGCCATGGTATTTGTAAAAAGTATAAAATAAGGAATCAAATTGTGCTACTTTTATTTATTAGTATGTTTGCTTTAGATGTAGTCAACTATAACAAAGTTACCAAATATACTATGTAGTACTAATCTTTTGTTATTATAGTTTCTTTCAGAAGAGCCCATAGACAGGAATAATACCACTATTATATGCTTAGAGATGAAGACCTTGTTTATGTCTAAATTAAGCAAGGTATGGCTATGTTCCCAGCTATATATAACAATGCTGATTTTCAAGCCCAGGATGATTTACCTATTAGTTCCACATCTATAGGCCTGGATAATTCAGTAATTTGTTATCTTTATGACCTTTTGAATTTGCACCGTTCTATTGCAAGAACTTGCAGCCTTTTATTGTAGTATAAGCCTATCAATTAACCTGTCTAAATTGCAAGTGATATTGTTCAATTGATCTAGTAGAATATTCCCCGACAATGTACAACTTGGTGATTCAAAAATCATCCCAGTCCCAGAGCTGACTTATCTCAGTCTTCTGATTGGGTCTTCCCTGAACAATACAAGAAAGCTACTTATTAAGCTAGTTGAAAATAAACAACATGCTGCTTATGCTAGTTTATTGTATTTTAGACTAGTCTATAGTGGAAGCTTTTAGCAAAGTTATTAAAAATTATGACCTATATTTTGCATCTCGACCCATTTTGGGATGTGTTGTCAAATTTACTTTTTTGTCACTTCTTTCATGTCGTCATTTTTTTTTACTTCTAAATGGAAAAGGATGTTTTGTCACTTTTCACAAACCCTTACAACAAGGCCTGGCTACATTTTTGCTACTGTTTATTGATTAGCTACTTGCAACATAAAATTTTAAATAGAAATTACTAAAAGAGTTTGATCCCCTTGTTTTTGTAGTCTTTTCTATATTTTCTGCTTCATTGGGGCCTATTTTTGATAACTGTCCAAATGGATCAAAGTATAATTTTCTGTATTACAGGTTATAGTATAGTTTTTCTTATAATTATTATTAATATTATTTATTGAATACTTATCTTCATCCAAAAAGAAAATGACAGAGCACTACAAAAAATAACAACAACAAAACCAAAGCAAAAGAGTACTTTACAAGTATAACAATGTAACTAGTGTTGAAGGAGATGGTTCTATGCATGTTTTGAAATCTTTGGCTGCGTCTTTCTATAAGTTTAGCAACAGCTATAGTAGGGTCTGCTATATGAAGACTATTGATGAGCTTTGAACTGCATGTCCAAATTGGATATCTCTGTAGGTATTTTGCAAAACGGAAGAAAGTGGAGCAGATTTTCAATTTATCAGCGTGTGTAAGAACTTTCCAGAAGGGTACAATGTAGAGAATGTTGGGAAGAACAACAGCTTCGTACAGAGTTGACAGATAACCGAAAAAACCGAAGCTTAGCAGAGATTATAGAAGCATATGAATTTGATATGCAGCGTTTGATGTGTTCTGTTACGAGATGACTAGTGTGAGAAATTGTATTTCTAATGGGAATTTCAAGATAAAAAATTTGAACGGACGGATGGATCTTTGGATTTCCAAGTACAATTTCATCGGAAATTGGGCTTTTCCAGTTGAAAAGCACTAAGTGAGACTTTTCAGCATAGAATTCACGACCAAATTTTAAGTATTCTGTTTGTAGCTTTTGGAAAGTTTCTAAAATTCTGTTCAAAGTTTGGCTGAGGTAAAAAAATGTCATCAGCATAAGTGGCTAAGGAGATATTGAGGCCAGAATGAATGCAATGCTTCTGACACCGGTTTTGGGCTTTGAGGACATAATTATTGAAATAAGAAGGTGAGGCAATGGTACATTTTCTGGCTCCTTTCTTAATTGGTGCAGTTCTATCCAGGGGCCTTACCATTTCACCTTTCATTGTCTGAAAGCTCTGCTTTCAGACAGTAAAACAACATTCCAAAAGTGACCATGGGCGTAGGGAGGGGGGCAGCTGCCCCCCCCCCCCCAAGACCTGCAGAGTTATTTGGGGTAGGGCTGAAAAAGCAGATGATTAGGGAAAAGGAGATAAAACACTCCCACTCACACTACCGCCCCCCCCCCCCCCTCTCCCTAGACAATATGCTGCCTATTGCTGCCTATGCCCATGAGAGTGACAGCTACAAAACTAAAGTTATACTGAAACTTAATCAATTGCAATAATATGTTAGTCTGACTGCAGATGAAAACTCTAGAATGACAGTAAAATCCTTGAGTCTGTCCTAGCTAAAAGACAACAGTCAGAGAGCAAAACTGATTTGAGCACTAAAAGTTTAGACTCAAATTTTCTGCAGCTTCTTGTCAGAATAAAGGCTTTGGGTAAAGTTTTTAGACAATGTTTGGGACAGCAGTACCTGACGAATATTTTTTTGGACCTCTGAAGCTCTATGTATTTGGTGAATGAAGCACTTCATCCCTACTTCAGAGACCTCCTGTTAACCAAACTGAGGGAATCTTATTTTTTTTCTTGCATATGATGAGACAACAATCACAAAAGTCGGAAGAAACTGCAGCTATAAGTGAGGTTTTGGTCTGATGTGGTCGGAAAGGTTGTCACCACATATTTGAAGAATGCTTTCATTGGCCAAGCTACAGCTGATGATCTTGTAGACGAGTTAATTAAGTGCATATCTGAGCATTGTTTGTCATTCAAAAATATGCCAACTCTCCGTTATAATGAACGTAATGTAATATAAGTAACAATGTATTCGAAATTTTGATAAAAAGAAAAGGATTACTTGTGGTGGAAGTGGCTTTGTGATAATGGGTCTTGCCGAATTGACTCCACACACGATGCATTTCAGAAGGCTATGGAAGAGGTGTAGAATAAGTCTTTCCAGCTAAACATTCCATTGTTCTACTTCGTCCATGGGTGACCTAGCGGAATAGATGGCCAACAGAAAATCCAGGAAGAAAAGAACTTGTCAAATGCCTATTTGTATAGTGCATTCCAACACACTGGCCCACACTTTGCCTGCCAACAAATGAACTTTTAGAGCAGGTGTAAGCCATCAGATTATTTCCTCAAATTCATTTCCATTAAGAATCCTGCTACTATCAAGCTGCCCACAGATATAAAGATTACAAAAATTTAAACTCAAGAGACAATGTAGACTGAACTTAAGCTAATTTTAAATAGTTCTCTCTCATTTAGCTGCCAACTTTCAATCTGCTTTATGATAAGTTGAAGTCAGTTGTTGTTGTACTTGCTGGGAGGATTCTCAACACAAAATATCTCTATACCTTTACTGAGCATTTGAGTATTTCATCATTAGATGACAGGAGTTTGTATACTTTACTTTCAGGTGACCTCATCAGTGAAACTGTACGGAAATATGTCAGAAGCATAGATGGAACACTAAACAGGATTCTAGAGTTCTGAACGAAAAAGAGAAATTGAAAGAAAAAGAACGAGACAATTGAGAACTTCCAAAGAAAACTTAAGGAGCAGAAAGCTGATTTTTCTGCAAAACTTTCAAATAAGTTACTTGAAGCTGTACTTTAGAGCTTGACAGGATCTTGATAGTATGGACTCCTCTGACTTGTAATGGGCTAATATATGATGGAAGCGTGTATAATGACGAGAGGAGAAGAAAGAATTGTCAGGAAACTGTTGGCATCATAAACAGTTAGGTCAAAAATCAGAAATATTAGTGTGATTTCCAGGATACATGTTATATTCAAGCTATGATTTTTTTTTTTTTTTTTACCAAAGAAATGTGTAGAATATTAGCTGGAAAAAAAGAAAGGAAAATAATAGCTGTAATAATTCAGCTTGTCTTTTTTTAATTCAATAGTCTCCCTATTGTGAGGAGACCATTGCCATCAAGCGCCACTGCTCCTCGGCTAACATCCCAGACATTTTCAGTACTTTCTTGAAGTCCAACCTCCTTCCCCATCATGATAAAATTATATTTAAGTCATTCATGGAGATTCTAAAGAAGAAACAAATATATTGATCCTTTGTTGGTCCTTTGTTGATCCTTTAGTGTTGGTCCTTTGTCGTCCAACAAAGTAATCCTTTGTTGATCCAAATGTATGGTACCTGATTTGCCTAGTTTGGTCGGTCAAAATTATGTTCTAGTACTGTTAACCAGTCCAAAAAAGAGGTGAAAGAGCCCGCCTTTGGTGTTCATGGACCTCTTGTTTTACGAAAAAGCTAGAAATTGGCCATAAAAGGGCATTAGGTATGTAATGAAAAAGAAGAAAACAAACACTTGCCAGTTTTACTACTACTTCCAGACCCTAGGGATCTTTGTAATTGACTTGTTTTTTTTGTTACTTTTGCAGTCACGCTATACTCTTTGTGTATGGTCTTTACCCTTTGCTTTAATATAGGGATTTGAATCAAATCCGCATTTTTTATTTCTAGTATTGCAAGTTTCTTCTTTATTTATCATGTTCTTAGCAGTAGAGAAAAGTCATATCTTGTTTTTGTGCTATCGATTTTATGTGTACTGTCCACCAGCATCAATAGGAACTTGCTTCTGAAGCGTGCCTAAAGCTGGGCTGCCATTACTGTCTCCTTCCGTTGCTTTATACTCTCTGATATTTGTATAGTTATTTATTTGTTTTAGCGTAGGGAATTTTATATTTTTTCCTTTTTACTCCACAAATTTTCATTACATGTGGGTCTTGTATATATGTATATATATATATAT
>JAQQPU010002151.1:0-12644 GCA_029168905.1 Artemia sp. Kazakhstan ARC1039 | reverse complement strand
ATGTTATATTTTCATTAGATTAATTGTGTCATTATATTGTAATAATTATTTGTCTTTGTATTCGGTCCAAGACAAAGGAAAACAATACTATAAGAAATTTGTGGAGTTATAAATGATCACTGGAGTACAACATTAACCATTTTTACCTATCATAAGTTCTAAATTTGTTTTAAACAAATTTAATCAATTAAGTACTATTAAAAAATGAACTGCTAAAGAGTAATAAATTTGTATTAGGTTGAAGGTTATAACGAATAATTTAGGATAATTAATGATAATTTATTAATACAATAATTTTTTATAATGAACTTTATTATGCAAAGTAATTTTTGTAGGAAATCATAATGAATAATAATTGTTTTAGAATTTAACAATTATTGGTTCCTGGAAAATACTCTTTGTGTTGTAATCTATTCTATTTATTTTTCTAAACAAAAAGCATTACTATCTTGTTTGGAACGTTGTGCGTTAAACACGAACAAGACAAACAACGCATAAAGTGGATTTTTGCTTTTCTTGCTAGGGATTGGGGATTTAAGTTTTAGGGGTTTGTTGCGTTTTCGAATTTTCACCCACATAAAGAATCGATATGTGACTAGGTTGTCAAATACCCTAGGTGCCGCGCGCAAAATTGAACTAGGGTCCCTACTCAAATGCTATGATGACATTCTCTATATTAATAGCAACAGGGTAAACACTTCAATATTTTGTCGTAATTATATAAAAGCCATCCATCAAGCGCATGATGTGAAAATTGGTTTTCTATTTAAAAAAAGACGATCATTATTAGTTTAAGTTTGTTATTCGTGTACACCACGTGCCTCCGGCCCTGAAATCGAGCCCATTTTCTGCTTCTCTAAGTATGCGTCTTTTTTGTGCCTTTTCTCCGGTCCTCTCCTTCTCTTTGGGTCACGAAGCAAAGTGAGAAGCCCCTTATGTATGACCCTGTATGACGTACGCAAGCTCATGTAATAGATGCATGAAACCGTTCATTGTAAGTTATTTTTAAGGTCAAACTGTCTATACATGACAAAATGAAAAAAAATGACGAAGACGAAAAAACGAGGGTATTGATATTGGTACTGGCTGTAAAGCCAGTGAAAAAAGGAAGGATAGGTGACGTCTGAAAAAGCCAGTTATGTTTCTGGCCAGTTATGTTTCTCTCAAGACCTCCGCTTACCGTCTTCAGTGCACTGAAGATCAGACTTTATAAGTTCTGATTCTTCATATAATTTTTATTCAGAAATTTCTATTTCACAGCCAATTTCTGATATTACTATACCTGGTAAGCGACCAACGCTCAAGAAAGCTTCATAAAAAATGACTTCCTAGGTTTAATGCTGTTATTTAGTTACCCTTTCACCGTTGCTTGGAGAGGTCTGTGTTTTTGTTTTGTTTTTGAGGTTTGTGTTTTGGGTTGTCAGGGCAGTGTTTTGTTTCGAAGTTTTGTTTTGTCACTAAGATTTTATCCGTATATTTTGTTCTGTTTATTTACTTTTGAGCACTGAGGACGGCCGAGAGGATGTCCTGACTGAAATATCTGCATATTTATCCTCCCCTTTTCACTGGCTGGAAATACCCTTGTTTTTTCTTCTTCAAGATTTTTTTCATCTTGAAGTTGATTATTTTTCGAATACTTAACGTTTCTACTTAGCTGGAACATCCCCTTCAGCCAAATATGTTGCCCCCATTGAAAATGAATTCTTTTAAAAATCGGCAATGATTTGCGCACACTCTGTCAGGAAAATCTTTGGCTCCTCCCTAGAGGAGCTGTTTAGTTTTGAAGGAGATATTGGCTAGAAAGGTAAGCTTTGTATAACTATTTTTCAAAGACAACCATAACTGTTTGTCAAAGGTATAACTATTTGTCAAAGACAAGGTTGTCAATGACAACCTAGTCAATAATAAAATACAAACTGTGTTCGAAATTTCAATATTAAGACTTCGCAGAAAATACATAATGAATGAAGTTTACTTTTATTTTACTGCGAAGGCCTAAAAGCTGTGACCATAAAAGTTCAATAATTATTGGGACAAAAAATAAAAATAAATAAAACCTTTCCTGCAGGGACCTGGGCCTCAGTAAAATGTACTGTTATAAACACTAGCAAAACTTTCGGGTGGACTTTTAACGCACAGTAAATAGCGGGCAAAAAGTGCTTTTCCATAATTTTTTTACATCGATGTTTTCATATCTTCTTCCTATTATTTCAAGGTATATACTTGAGATAAAACCTAATCTGATCAATGTTGTTACATTTATTCTAATGTCAAGATCGCCAGCAAAGTATCCTAAAACGAATTTTTAACCGTACAATATTCCGTTACAAAAACCGCAACGTTTACGGAAAATTTGACTTCAAATTTGTGCGGGAAATTTGACTTCCAATTTTATCAGTTTAATTTTTTAAGAATAACTAATCTCCTGACAGTTGAAATACAGATTATTATCACAACCGAGTTGACAAATAGTGATTTGTTCAATAAACTGGCTGTGCGAGGTAAAAAATTGTTAATTTGGGTGGATCTCGGAAGGGGGCAGGGGTTTAATCAGGCCTATAGAGGAATTGAAGGACAAACGGATGCTTTGGACCACTATTGAGTTACAGGGAATACTTTTGGAAAGTACAGCAGAGTGGCAAAAAAAAAAAACAATCACAGAAACACTTTCTTTAATAACACGACTAAGTATCAAACAGTTTAGCAGCAACAGAGGAGGGGGCATAGTTGGATCATAACGCCACCCTTCTTTGAGCCTCTAAAAAGGGGCCCAAAAATTGATGGCCTTAAACTAAAATAAGTAACTAACAGTTCAAGGAAAAGCAGTTAATTTCGGGTTGGGTGCTGTTTGCATATTAAAATTTATTTGTTTTAACAGTGCTTTCATAGCAGATCCTTTTTAATTTTTAGTTTCCTATATAGTAAAAAAAACTTGTCATTTTTATTGACTATTTTTTAGCAATAATTAGCATAATTTCCGTTCCGAAAATAATACGTACAATCACTACACGAGTCAGTAAAACCGCTGCATTTACCAACCGAGATTCAGATTTTGTTACATACCATATCGCTAGCTTAATGCTCTTTATTTAACTAAATAGAGAATTGCGGAACCATTTGTAAAATCACGGCGGGAGTCGATGAAACTGCTAGTTTACCGACCAAATTCGAGATTTCTGTCGATAGCATGTCAGTATTTTCGTGATTTTTGTTAAACCAAACAAAGAATTTTAGCGGCTTCGGAAAAATAGTGTTGTTTTGCGTCTCGATTTTATTGACTTATTTTTTTTACCGAGTGCCCAAAAACATTTGGGGGGGGGAGGGTAATTTCTTATTATTAAAAGTGTGTTTTTTTTCTGTCCGCTGTCTTATTTAAAATTTTATATCCGTTTTTCTATATTTTCATTGGTTTAAAAAGCTGTTCAAACCTATCCTCTAACTTTTACCTTATAAAAATCATAATGGTTCAAAGGGGTATTTTTTCAAGAGAATTTTGAGGTAACAAATAAAATACATGGATTTCCTTCTAGATGTCCAGTGTGTAGCATTTTTTAGGTAGCGTCGTTTGAAATTCTAAAGCTACCCGTATCACCACTAAAAGTGAAAATTGCATGTCTTTGAGGTGCAATGATTAGGTAGAGGTGCGATGCGTCTGACCTTTTGTCCAGAGAAAATTTTCTATTTATTTGATATCTTATCTCTCTTAAAGATTGAAAACCTCGTATTTGCTACAGTGCGGATAAATCTATCTAAACTATTAAATTCTTAAAGTTTGAATAGGAGTATTCTTGAAAATTACTTTTATATTAAAATTTAAAGCATCCCTTTTAGATTCTAAGCATGAAACAATTTATACGCTTTACCTTTTCAAGATCCACGTATGCTCCCATAATGCCCTTTTACTGCTCCCCTAGTGAGAAAAACTGTGCCCTTTAATACTATGACATTTCCTCCTAGGCTTATTTTCAATGAGAATTTATTGATGTTTGGGTTGAATTAATGCTAAGACTCAGTTTTGACTATCAGCTATGATAAGATTTAACTGTTTACAAATGTAAATAATGTTGAAGTAAGCTAATACCATATTGTTTCTCTGCAATTTTTAAATTCGTAGTAGATCAAGTTTGTTCGAAGAATAATTAGCATATTTAGATAGAAAGTTTGTACCATACAGCTGTAACATCGTCTCTTCATATTTATTTATTCATAGTCTAAGCAACTTAGTCTTCTTGACATTTACTGTCAAACCTATTCCTTCATCCTGTACAATCAAAATCTGTAAACATTCCTTCGTATCACCGACATTTTGTCTAAGTATTTCAAAGCATCTGCATAATTTAGATATAGGTGAGTTTGATACAGTGATACCATGTTACTCATTTGACACCATCATTTTCAATATTCTTTGCCCTGTTTCTTAGTACAAAGTTTACAAAAAAATTATCCATATAAATGGGGACAAGACACAAGTGCACTTGACTCCTGATTCCAAATTGAGCCAAGGAGTACCCTTACGCCCTATCTTTATCCCAGCAATATTATTCTCCTACTTAACAATCATTAATCATTTCTATGCATTATCTGATACACCCTACAAGGATAAGATGTTCACTAAAGTTTTTCTTGCAGCTGAATCAAATTTCTCGTCGTCATCAATTAAATCGAGGATTAAAGGGGTTGTGTGACCATCTCCTAGTCAAATAAGTATCATCATGCCAAGTAATCTGTTCACTGTGAAAATCAAGGCAATGCCTCTGACTTTACTACATTTAGTCCTACCATCTTTCTTATAAAAACCTACTTAACTTAATTCTGCTGCCGGCATTGTGCCAGCATTGAAAGACGAGATTCCATCCTCCTTAAGAACAGCAGTTTATGGGCAGCCAAGGATGCATTTTCAGCTCTTACTTTTGTATTGTTTAGGAACTGATATAGGCTGTTGGAATATTTGATTCTTAAACGACCTCATGGTGGTATTTAACTCGTAACGATGGCATTAAAATTATAGACGATGCGATATGAGTTTTTTCTCTGGCACTTGCAGGAGGTGGCCTTACCATTTCACCATACGCTTGCTTTTTGCAGGGAAAATTCAATCTATGTTGTAATGGCTAATAGGCTGGTGTTGTTGATGATGTCTTACCAGTGGGACATCTCAATCTTTCGGAGCCTTTTGGTTTGTGTCACATCCAGGTTCCTCGGGAATGTGGTTGTTGTTCGTCAATTTTTTGCTCCAGATAGTGGGATTGCGCCAACAGACGCATTACATATCCGCATCGTTGAAAGCTGCATGACCACAGTGTTTCGCCTAATTTTTTTTTTAATTCTCCTTAGGAAAGAAGATGCATTGGGGATTCGTGCGTTGACTTCCCTCTCGACTGATCTGCCACTTGACAGAATCGGACCGAAGTATACGAATTCCTCTATAACTGCTACTTGGTTTTAAGATACTTCGAATGCAGATGAGGGTGGTTGAAGTGAGTGTGGATCAGTAGACTGATTTTCATTTTGCTTTAGCTGACATTAAGCCCAGTTTTGCTAGCTTCCTCTCATGACTGTCGACGCTACGAAACGTTCTTTGAGTTTTTCATGAGGACGAAATTATAAGCGTTACTGAAAAGCCTGTTAATCTATTGCAGGTGGATGTTCAATTAGGTAGCCGTCCTCACCGTCACGTTGTCAACTACACAGTTAAATAGCTCAGGGGATGCGACACATCCCTGCCGAAATTGTGAACAAATATTGAGTTTATGGCTAATCTTCTTGTTGACTTGAACATAGCTTGTCATTTATTCATTCAGTATCTCGAAGAGAGTAGTACTTCTTGGGCAGACTGGTTGGCTCAGTACGAGCCACAGTGACTCCCTGCACACAGAGTCGTAAGCGTTTTAAACATGCCGAAGACTATGAACGCCTTTTTTTCAAATCTCACGCGTCGATTCTAATGCTTCCCGTTGACTAAACGTCTGCTCGCTTATAGAGCGGTGGGGCCTGAATCCTGCTTGAGTGATTTTTTGTATTTTCAAACCATACCTCCTTGCGAGTTTTCACCCCCTTTTTTTTAAATATTCATATTCTTCAGTAATTAATCTTTATTTTTGAAACCACCATATTCTAACAACTCCTATGCTGTGCAATTAGCCCCTACATTTAATTGTGTGAGTACAATATATTACATGTTGTACTTGAGATTCTAGACAGATGGCATACAGAATTTGAGGTTTATCTATTATATTTCCTATTCCTAATTTCTTACTTAGTTCTCCTCAAACAAATGAGCATGTTAATAGATTTCTTAACTTTTATTTTCAGAGCATTGTGTATCAGCCTTTGCCTCTTAAACAAATGAGCTGAACTATTTGCTTTATATCCAAATTAGAGACTAATGCCGTCTGATCAATACAAACCAAAAGCTTGTAACAAATTTAATGACAAATTTAATGACAACTTTGACGTTCTGATTCTTTAAGTCGCTGAACCATATCTTGTTTAAATAAAAAAAAAGAAGTTTTTTTCAACTGAAAGTAAGGAAAAGCATTAAGCTTAAAATGAATGGAAATTTTTCCATATATGTGGAAGGGGGGTTGCCCTCTACTAAATACATCACTCTTCACGCAAAAGTTTTTTATTCAAATTAAATAAAAAGTATCTCATTCAAATTAAACGCCCTTTATGGGCCGGAGTCGTTCTCAAAGAACTGGGGCCAAAGTAGAACTTTACCATAAAGAGCACGGTATTTGGAAGGGGATAATCTCTCTCATATACGAAATAATTTCTGGTTGTTTTGACGTTTTTTAAAGTTTTAATGTTTCGATAATGCTGAACAAAACAGCTTGGACGAAGCCATCTCAAAATTTTGATCAGAAAATTTCGGGGAAAAGGGTAGTGGAAGGGCCTCCGGTTTTCTTGGTCGCTTGAACTGGCACTAGAACATTCAATTTTTGTTAAAAGAGTCCTCTTTCGATATTCTAGTACTGTAGGTTCGATGCGATCAACGCTTGGAAAAACAACATTAAACACGTATCCGTCATCCTTGTTCCGGCAAAAAAATAATACAAAATTCCACATATTTGGATATGGGAGCTCGAAACCTCTACAGTGAGGTTCTCTGATACGCTGAATATGGTGCTGAATCTGACGCTGAAATTTTCATTGAAATTCCTTGACTTTTGGGGTGTTTTCCGTTTGCCCTCCTTTTAAAAAATCAGGAAATTTTTTCTGGCTTGTAAGTTTTGATGAGTAACAGTAAACTTAATGAACTATATATATGTTGAATCACTGCAAAAAACAATTGTTTTGATACGACTTATGATATCAAAGTTCGTTTTGTAGAGTTTCGGTTACTATCAACCTGAGTCACAACTTACTTACAGTTCGCTGCCACGGATTGTTTGATCAAAATAGTTATGACCTTATTTGCTCTGGGCTTCAAAGACAAAAATAAAACGAATAGCAAAGTAAAACAATGCAAAATGTGAAGAATATACTATACAGTTTCAATAAATTCTAATTTCACCCCATATTGAACTTAACCAATAGAAAATCGAGATATTCGTTTTACCTATCGATTCAACAAAATCTACTTAAAAGCTGCATATAGCTTAATTTACCATTTATGGTATATTTTTCACATTATGGTTCAGATTGTGTGAACTAAATTGACTGAGCAGAGACAATTATATAAATATTTTGCGCATGAGAAATTTCTGAAAAAAAGCTACATACCCAAAAATCTGATAAATAAGGCGCGCAATGATATATTTTCAGAATATTAAATAAGTGTATCTTAGGAAGAGATTGAATTCTGAAGTTAACTTACTGCCACTATTATTACTACCGCTACAATTGACAGCTGACTGCAGAACCAAGCCGCCAAAAACCAACACAGCTGTGGATGCTCTTCGTTGTTCAAACCTCACAGCTTAACTCTTTACTCTGCCCAACAGAGGTCCATTATCCTTCTAATTTGATCCTCTGGCCTCTTCGAACCCTTTAAATGACAACCTGATTTTGTTTTTAACCCCAATTGTATTGTCAAACAGCATATTTTTGACAACCATTTTTGACTACCTTCATTCGTGAAAAGTGATCTAAAAACCTTATCCATTCTTTTGTTACTGTCCTAGCAAGTAAGATTGGTGGCAATTTAATATCCTGTACTTTGTTTGATATACGGTCATTCTTAGGAATATATAGGATCATTCGAATATGACCTAGAGTAAATAAAAGGCGGTGTTTTGAAAACTACAGATTCATTAATGACTGAAAACAAAAAAATCGTACCGACAACCCTAAAAAGTTTGACTAGCTAGTAAGAGACGAGGTATATTTTCGTCTTTGAAAAATAAAATCAACGCCATCTAGCATCACCATGCAAAATAATTAAATTAATTTGTAAATATGAAATAAAATTTGATAATTGAGAGCAAAGGTAACGCACAAGTTCATATTCATCGTCACTTTAAAACATTGTAAAATCAATGTTTTCAAAATCAGTATTTGAAAATCAGATAAAATAGATTAGTTGCATTCGTTATTTTTTTTTTTATCCTTTTACGCCTTGGATTAAAATTGTGCCAAAGATAATAGAGCCATTTTTGCCAAAAAAAAATCCTGATAGGTGTATTTGTGTATATTTCTGTACTATTCTAACCCATATCGTACCGACTGGCAGAGTTCTGACTATTTTTTAAACTACGCAATTTGTTAAAAACAAACTCACCTGCGTAATTTTAGAAAATTTCGAAATCTACATATTCATAGTTCAAATTATGGTTCTTTTGATTTTTTTTTATTATTATTATTGTTATTATTATTATTTCTGATCGATAATGCTGCTTCATCAGTGACGTTATTAGTTCCGATTTCTATGAAGACTATATCAAGTCACTTAAGTTTCTTTGCTTATTAGTTTACTTTATTCTTTGGTCAGTCTGTGCAGACTAGACAACGGATAAGTTTAGCTCCTGTCAGATGACTGAACCAGCTGAAATAGATGGCTCTCACGCAAGAAAAATTCACCCATATATGCCACCAGACAATGAACTCAGATCATGGTAAATTCATTGTGTTAAATAGGAGCAAATTTCTTTAGGTCTGATACTGAAAATTTACCCTTTACAGAGCAAATTTTTCAAAACAATAAAACAAAAAATCTACACAGAAGGGAGATTTGAACCAAGTCCATATTTATAAAACAACTATTTTCTATTAAAACAGAAAACTGAGAAAGTAATAATAAATACTTATCAATTGTTTCTATGTTAGGGTAAGGCAAAGGAGCTGTTAAACTGCCTAGTGATGTCACATAGGCAACTGTTATTAAGAAGTACTATGTCCAGGTAAGGGTAAGGCAAAGGAGCTGTTAAACTGCCTAGTGATGTCACATAGGCAACTGTTATTAAGAAGTACTATGTCCAGGTAAGGGTAAGTACTATGTCCAGGTAAGGGTAAGTACTATGTCCATGTTAGGGTAAGGTAAAAGAGCTGTTAAACTGCCTAGTGATGTCACATAGGCAACTGTTATTAAGAAGTACTATGTCCGGAGGCTAGTGTTGTAAAATTTCAAAGACCGAGCTGCTCCATAGTTTTGAAAAATATTCTGCATCAAAGATGAGCAGTTATAAAGAATATATTTACTCGATGGTAAGTTTGGTAAGTTAGCTGTCCATTTGGATGTCGCTACTATGTAATATTTTCTCTCTCATTCCATTTTCTCCGACCAATGGTTGTGTCTTTTGGCAAAAAACAGCCAAAATTTACTCCGTCATGGGGATGGGGGGGGGACTGAGATATTTTGCACTGGCATTAATATGTTCTGAAAAGCATCGAACAGTTTCAACATTCATAGTGTAGTACAACACATTTAAGATTGGGCTTGCACCACTTTTAGACAAAAAATAAAAATCTTAATGGTAATTAGAAAACTAATTAATAATTGAAGATTAATTATTTTTCTGTGTAAAAAATGTACTAGATTGATTCAATATCACTTATATATTTGAGTCTATCTTGTGCGGTAGTGGAAATGCACTAAATGTATAAAATATCTAAAAATACACTAAAATACACAAAAAACTAAAAAACTACTAAAACACCGAAAGCGGAAAAAGTTGTGTTCCATTTGTACACAGAAAAGCAGTTTCAGAAAAAGCAGAAAATGTTGAAAGTCTGCAGGCACACAAACTTTCTGTATAGACTTTCTATATATTTCTAAGATTTATAATATGTATTCGGATCTAAAACTTTGCAATTCAATTTTTTGAACTTAATAGTAAGAAAACGCACTTGTGTCAATGAGGTGTTACAGTAGGAAGTTTTTTCCATTAGTATACATGAAAATTTTATTTTAAAAGAAATTGATAGGCTAATTGTGTTGATGATCTGCTTGGGCTAGTGTTTTGCAAAAAGAATATCTTTAGCACTGCCGTTGATATGTTACTTCAAATTTCAAGTTGTGTCGAATTATTAAAATGAATGAAAATGTAATAGCGGGTAAATTCTTTTGTTACCATTGTGAACATTGAGGTAAAAACATAAACAACATTTCTTTTTTCTAAACAAATCCGATATCTAATCAATAACTGTAGTTTATTAGACATGGGTATCTTTCATTTTTTTTTCAATAGTGTATTAGCATGTGTTTATTATTTAATCTAGTTTTGCCCTTTTTTTTCTTTTCTGTTGGTAAAGGGTTCTAGATATTACACCGAAATATTTGGACTCTCATTAATATGTCATAAAAAAGATCAATGTTAAATGTCTCAAACAAAAGTTTTTCCATTATCATATTGTTGTTTTGTTTTAATTTTTAATTGGATTTCTATGAAGTTTAAGAAATTTATCTTTCTTGGATAATATAATTCCGGAAGAAAGGTGAAAAGAGGCAAGAGCTGCGTTCGTGCTAATTGTTTGTGGTTCCGTGCTAATTTTTTGGGGTAATTGTTTAATTTACCAATTGGTAACTGGTAATTGTTTGTGGTAACGTGCTAATTGTTTGTGGTTCCATCTGCTGTTGACTGTTGTTGGCAAAATATTACATTGATGTTTAAATCCAATAATATAGATCAAAACAATATATTGGTCAATCATTATCCGTAGAAATATTTAGCTTGACACGGAAATAAGAAATAAAACCTTATGAATGTGTACATGATGTAAACAGGAATAAAATATATATAAATAAAAATACGAATCATTAAACACGAAAGTAGTTTTCCTTAATATATGTATATGGTTTCTAACTTTAATTGGTGTAATTTTTCAACTTTTTTTTTAGTCTGGCCCAAAATTTTGAATAACAAGATCTTATTGTCGGCAATTTTCACCAACTATTGTCAGTAACTATTCTTCGTTGATGCAGAAAAACGCACTCTGTTGGTTCAAACGAGTAAGAAATATTGCATAATTAGTAGAATAAGCGTGCCTGATTCTAGTCAAATAAAAAAATTATGAAGTTATTCCCTGGGGAAATGCCCCCAGGGAATAACTTACGACTCTTGCCCTGAGGGCTCTGGGGTGTTTTCATCCTCAAAGACATAATTTACGGACCTTTTAGTTATGTTCAACAAAACGGCTATCTAAAAATGCGGATTTGATGGGTTCGGGGAAATGGTGGGCGTAAAGGGTTGTCAGTTGCCTTCCAATCACTATAAAAAAGGGAACTAGCCCTTTCAATTTCCAATCGAATGAGCTCTTTTCAAAGTTTCTAAGACAAAAAATAGCCATCTCAAAATTTCTATCAGATGTAGATGCACCCCCTCCTTTCAAATAAAAATATTTATATAAAATTAAAGACGATATTAATCAATCTTCACTGTATCATTTCTCGGGTAGATCACCAACTAAGGTGGCTTCAGGAAGCAGATGATGGTTGTAACAGATTTTCCTTTCAATAACCATTGAAATTGCTAGGGAGGTATGGGCAGTGTTCCCCTTGAAAATTGACTGTCCCTTCTTCTTAAATATACCTTTTACATCAAAGTTATAGCTAAGTTTTAAAAGTAGAGGGTACAACCCCCCATATGTCCGGCCAGAGCATGTAATAAGAAAAAACAACACTCCGTGCATTACACACGATGCGACTGTCTTACTGTATCCACCGAAAGTCTCTGCAGTTGTATATGAAAAGAGGATTTAAGATGAAATATGAATAAAAAGTTTGATTTGTACTCATAAGAATGGCAAAGCTAGTTTTTTTATTCTGCGCCTTGTAGAACACTCCTATACGTAGTTATTCCAGTGGGTTGTAATAGAAGCGTTTTCCCATCTCTACTGCCTGTAAGGGACTCTGTAGCCTGACGGCCTATCCAGACAATAGGGTCCTATTTTATAAGAATAATATCAGTTCTCACATCGAACCTATTCCTTCTTTTCAATGGCTCAATATATGCCCGAGTTTCTTTTATATCTTTCAAGAATAAAATGGCATGAGAGCACATGCCTTCGTAGCCCAGGTAGTTTTCTAATTTTGCAAATATCCTTTTTGGCTTATGCATATGTCTGGCCACTTTTGAAAGGAAAATTTCATTTTCCGAGATGATGTCGACGCACCCGGATGCATTGGTTAGTTCTTGTACTCTTGAGAAGAGCTCCTTTTGCTCCAAAGTTTGAATATTGAGTGAATATGTAAAGTCCAGAATTAA